>DWNE01003450.1:0-16655 GCA_018249875.1 Cecropterus toxeus | reverse complement strand
TTGTGTGTCCATGGCACCCACGACACAGGAGAAAATCCTAGTGTGGGGCTATGAGTGTAGAAAGCGTGTGTTTGTTTTTAATATAATAACGAAAATAGTATAGGGTGAAAGGAAAAGGGTGTATAAACTGTTTCACACCTATATTTAATATTTACAAATATTAAAAGTATTTACAATAAAATAAATGTGAACTGAAAACACTGCGTCTTCTTCTAGAGTATCAAAACAATATATCAATTTTCTTCCTATTGTCAAAAAGTTTTTCTTCCTATTGGTAAAAAAATTCTAAATTAATTATTTTAGTACTACTGTAGCAACCGCATTTTTTGTACTTTTTATTTCTTTAATTTTTTTTTTTTTATAAAAAACGAAAATAGTTTTTTAAAGAAATAAAAAGAGTATAAAATTAGGTCGCCAAAATAGTACTAAAATAATCACTTGCTTGTCACTAAAAGTATATGTGGTACATCGACCGAAAAGGTCTTCCTTCACTCAGCTTTATGCTGTAGGTAAGATGGTCTCCTTTGGGGCTTGAAACTTGTGCGTGTGGGGAAAAATGCATGTTTTTGTCTATTAGGATGTGTGTGTGTGTGTGTGCGTGTGTGTGCATGTGTGTCTGTCTGTATATATCTGTGTGTGCTCATTTGTCAGCGCGTATGTGTGTGCCATACATATAAATAATATGTTAAGGTGTAAGTAAAGAGTCTTGTTTGTCTATTGCACTCACTACACAGAAAAAATCATATCGTGGGATTATGAGTGGATTCATCATTTACAAGTTAAAAAATATAGTTTTAAATCATACATAATTTATTAATTTGTCAGCAAGGATAACAAAGGTGTTCAAAATTATAGAAGGACGCTTACCGTACCAAATATTGGCGTAAATATTATTATACATTAATTACAAAATAGTTTTATTCTCATTATAATATTTTAGAACTGAAAACTTGGTGCTCTAAATCCATTGGGGTTAATTGGGTATCTTTATAATTATAACCTTATTAAATAAAAGGATAAAACCAAAAAGCATTGTTAATTTTTTTCCTTTACCTTCTGTAAAATTTGTGTTTTTGGGTTGTGTTATTATTCATGCAAACGATATGTTTGGATAATATTTTCGGAAAACTTCAATAGCGTGATTCAGGCTACACGTAACGCCATCTCTTATCAAGACTCGTGAAGTCCTTGCTACCATATACGGTACAATGTACTCACTTAGCATAAGCCTTTTCCAGTAACGCGCTCCAGAACTCGTTGGTCTCCGAGGAGTGGAGGAAGACCAGCTTGCCGCGGTACGTGGGTAGTCTGTCATCTATCACAACGTCCACCCAGCGGCCGTACTGCCAGAAACTGGAAATAAATAGTTGTTTTATAAAGTGGAGTAAAGAAGACACGAAGTAAGGAAGTGTCCCACTGCTGGGCACGGGTCTTCTCTCAGAATAAGAAAGTTAGAGGCCATAGTCCATCGCGCTGGCCAAGTGCGAATTGTTAGACTTCACCTTTGAGAACTCTTTTTTTAGAGAGCTCTCAGATGTGCGGGTTTCCTCACGGTGTTTTCCTTCACCGTAAAGCAGTGATAATTAAATTCTAATACGCACATCAGTGGGGCGTGTCTGGTATTCGAACGTCGGACTCTCGATTGAGAGGTCGAGTTGCAACCATCAGGCTATCAGTGCTCCGTAACAGTAGCAGTAGAGTGGTAGAAATTTGGTGGCAGCATCCTTTATGGTTGCACACCGGAGAGTCCACCGCCACATCGGTTCCTGAGTAACGCGGATCTTCAATTATTTTTAGGCAAAAATTTAAAAATGCCGGCCCATTAGATTTTTTTTTAATAAATATGAAGTAGCAATGATGGTAAGTGGTTACTGCCGCCCATGGACATTTGTAAGCAACTTCATATAGAACAGGGGTTCTATATGAAGTCTATCACAGATGTGTTGCACTCCCGAGGACTGAGATGGTCGCTTCATATAAACGTGACCATGACATTTCTACCATCATTTTAGCCATCAAATGTCCAAGAATTGGTGGTCATTAAAACGTATATGTGTCAAGAGTTCCACCTCCTACTGACTAGGCGTCCCAATGGTCAAAGTTAAATCAATTATGAGTTGCGCATTCGTTTGCAAGGTTTGAGTTTGCCGCCCTCTGAACTTGCTGCCCAGGGCATAGGCCTGGTTGGTCAAACCAAGTTCCACAAACATTGGTACATACTGGCAACCGTCAACCACACCCTTCAACCTCACGCAAGAACTGCTTCACGCTAGAAAAAAGGTTTGACGGTGGTACCTGCCAGGTCGAACCGTATCACCTTCCAAACGTTGTTACATACCGGAAATGGAAGACACCAGCATAGTCTTCATCAAAGCTCTGATCATCGGGAACCACTTGGAAGAACAATCTGCAACAAATATTATATACACAGGCGTATATTTTCTTTATATTATGGAAGTAGCAAATGATCATGCAGTCCAAAGACATCTACAATCCTTATCAGGGTTAATTACACGCTTCCAGGGGCGACAGTGACCACTTACCATCATACCGTTTGCATAATATTGAACAAATCAATCAAGTATGAACTTTATCATTATAATTATTGTTTATAACGCATTATCAATAGGCTAGGTCAGTAATCAATTTATAACATATTGTACAGTCACGGACATAAGTGTATGACTTCGGGAATGCAGCACGAATGCAGCAAAAATATCTGACATCAACTGGAAATGGAGATTATTCTGGAATTAATGTCGTCGCATATTTTTGCTTCGACAGGCAGTCACAATTCTTTGGTGTACATTTTCATCACATTAGTTTGATCTCACTTGTTTAAGGTGCCTGTTAATGTCAGACAGTTTGCTGCATTCGTGCAGACATATGTATATAAAACATATAAGACATATGTATTAAACTCGTTCTTGGTGCAGATGTTTTTGCTAACGCACCCAGCCATATATTTATGCTCGCGACTGTACACGTAATTAATTGTTCATTTATTATGGCAACAACCTTATCAATACGACCGAGTGTCCTTGCAACCGGAAGCAGTAGGATGGATGTGATATAACGTTTTTGATAAAGGATTTAAATAGCACATGCGTGGTTTTGACCTTGATACTTTAAAGAGGCACACAAACAAGGCAACTGACAAAAAGAGGAGAGAAACAAACGAGCATACAAATATACATTTCACTTGATTTTTATATATATGTATACGAGCTTGCAGTTCACCTAGTAGTATGTAGATACTGCTGCCCGGGGACATTTCTAATAAACCCCAGATAAGTAGTCACATAAAGTTGGCCACAGATGCGGTGTTACTCTTGAGGACTAAGTTGGAACGCCTCGGATAAGCATGTCTCCATTACTCCCTTTAGAGAAGAACATATCAGCGCTCACTGCTGTTATTGGCAGAAATAGGTGTGGCGGTGGGGTTTTTTGCGTCTAACCACAAATGATTCTACCATCTTTAAGATGACAAGTGGTACCTGCAGTGGCGCAGAGTATCAGCGGGGGCTACCCGTCCTGGACGGCACATTTTAAAGGCGGCAAAATTTACTTTTTTTGCAATATAATATCAGTATTTTTTGTAAAAAAACTCAAAATTGAAGTTGCTTTCTCGGGCGACATATTTAGGGGCGGCAGAATATTTAGATTTGCCGACTCTTTTTTTGGTCGTGAATTTAATTTTTTTTTTTTGCCGACTTAAATTTTAAATGGGTGGGTGCCGAATGCAACCTACACTACGCCATTGGGTATCTGCCACTCTCGAACATCCATAACTAACTCCAAAAAGGAACAGTTTATATCAGTATCTGAAAATTTCCCTATTAGGTACTTCAGCTGTAAACTTACTTCCTATGCAGCGTCAAGTTGGCCACCGCAGCAAGCAGCCAGCAGTCTCCGAGCTCACCTTGCTGTACGTCGAAACGGCTGTAGCCCTCCACGAACAGTTGTGGGTTCTCGCTGATTTCCTGTTGAAACACGAGAACAATTTGAATACAGACGAGTTAGCGCTTGAGCGTCTCCAAAACGCATGCTGTTCATATTTTGTACCAAAAATACGACGTAGGTCCGATTTTTGTAATTTCAATTAGTGAAGGGCACTTAGATTTTAATAATTTTTAAAACTTAATGAACATACACAAAAAAACACATACAGTCCACATAGAACCACCTCCTTTTCGAAGTCGGTTAAAAACAAAATGCAGTTTTAATAAGGAAAATTTACTTTAAAAAAAAACTAAAATTTTGGCTCTTAATAATCAATAATGAATTTGCACGAATAGTCGATCTAAAGTCCACCCTGTAAATTTTGCAAGAGATTATAAGAGATAAATACTTCACTTAAATATATTTTACAGTGTTATAGGTACACTTTGAAGGTACAGTAGGAACGCGGAGGCGAGGAATCCGGACTCTGACTCTCCCTGCGTCGCATAGGCTAAAAGAAATATTCGAGACTAGCCTACTCCTTTTTGCCGACTATTGAATTCCTCCCTTAACGTACTCACCCCAGGTCTAAGCCAAGTGATCGGCCGATCCAACCGCTCCTTGTAGTACAAACTGCGATCAATCGCGGGGAACTCTGGATCTTCGAACAGCCTGCCATCGGCCAGGCAACGCGAGCGGATGTCCTTGAAATCTTGGTAGGATGCGGGGCCGAAGGACGATTGACGGGTCTCGCCGAGCTGTGGAGGAAATATATACCATTTTAAACTAATATTATCTCAGAATAGATCCATTTGAATATGTAATGGACACATGCGTTTTTATTTTATTCCTTTATTATAAATCATTCGATTCCGATGCATGGATCGTGGTCGAGGCGAAATAGCTTCGCTAGTTGCGTGGATCGTGGTCGTAGCGAAACAATTGCGCTGCGACCACGATCCATGAAACTGAATAGATATATGGGAAATAAAGATATTAATAAAATATCACGTTAGCGAGTACTCGTTTTAATTATCAAAGTAATTATTCGTAACAAGTTAACAAATATGGCATATTTATATAAAACATCCGATCTACCAGCACTAATGACGAAACGTAATAGAGTAAGCACCAGGTTAACTTTATCAAATCCCATCGTTGAGCTGTTCGTTCCCAAAATTAAGAAAAAACTTGGACATACTACTTCATTAAGATCATTGATCATAGACGTTGCATAAAAAACATAAGTAATTGAGGCGCAAACGGTTAAATAATAGTAGTAACAATTTCGTAGTAAGATATAACCTATATGTTATAATATAAAAATATTACATAGCCAAGAGATGTTATATTTAATTAATTCGTGGTACAAATAAATTAGTATCAGTTTATGTATATCTTACTCCCATGGGTAAGAAATACATAAATACGTGCATTGAGAAGATTAAACTGAGGGCGGCGAACCCTTCTTTTGAAAAGAGAAAAAAAGCTTTTTGTTCCTGTAGACTATAGGACCAGACTAGGTCTATGGTATGCCTTGCCTTCGGGCGGCAAGAGCAGGAAGTAGAGCGCGTAGACGTAGAGGTGATCCCGGGATGAACGACGGTAAACCCAGAGGCGGGATATAAGAATCACTCTGCCTAGCAGTTTCCGAGAGGCACACCGCGCTCAGTGGTAACCAGTATTGTTCCTTTGGATATCCCGGATTCCTCTAAGAAGCGCCGAGGGAGGTTCCCGTGGGAAATTCAGTGCGGTAAAATCGACTGTGCTCCAGAGCATCACTTGGGGCCCTTGAAAGGTCCCTCTTCAGGTTACGCCCTGATATTATCTAGGGTCGATTATAGATGTTCACAGAAGATGTGAGTAGCCTAAATAATGTTTTATTATTTGTGGTTAAAAATAAACTAATAATTAAATTCGTCCAAATTCAATATAAGGATAACGGATATAAATTAAATTTAATTATTTATCTATCACGCTCTTATCTAATCAATACTTATTAATATTATTATATGCAAATAAATGTAATGTCGGAAAAACCTTTAATTTTGTACAATTTTTGTTATTTTTCGATTATATTTTGTAGAGTTTCCTTAAATTTTTCCGCGATAATTCTTATTTATAGTTATTTTTCTTCATCTTTGTAATTTTTGTGGAACACAAAATATATATTTTTTAGTCTAACATGTTCACTTATTCGCAAAAAGTTGGCTGCTATTTGATAAAAAAAAATAGCAAAATAAGTAAAAAGACGTATTATTACTGAAATAGACGTTATTTTAAGCATATACAAAACTTTACATATAACATTATTTTTTATTTTAAAATATATATAAAGATATCGATATAAGTTGAAAAATAATTATCACAATATAAACGAACCCAGAAAAGTTGTTCTCCAGTAGGCATGAACATTTTACTGCCTTTATAGAAAGGGGGTACTTTCAATTTGTGTTCCAGGCTTTGTTCCACTATTGACATCTTCTTTAAAGACTTTTCATCGCTTTTAGGTACAACTTTATAAGTATCACTCACAGTAACTTTAGGCAAGGGAGCTTCTTTTTGAAAAACGAGATTCGCATTCTTCAAAATATTGCCCTTTCCAGCTGATCTTTTGGTAACTGCAGCATCGTTGAGGCCCATAGCTGTTTTGCTAATTTCAGCTTCAACACTAAAAATTGGCTTATCGTTCGTTTGGGCGACATTGGTAGCCCAGAAGGGCTTGTATGAGCTGTTTCTCCGCACCTTCGATTGCTGATACGTGTAATCCGACACTTTAGCTTTTCTAAAGTCTTCGAACAGTCTAGAGAAAAATCCTGTACTTTCTTTTGCATTTTGCTCCGATTTTTGGGGTGCCCCGTCTGTCTTTTCTGTCTTACCTTTCTGTCGTAAGATACGACCAGATTTTGGTGACACTATCGAAACTGATTTCCTTTTCCACTTCTCAGCAGCACTTACTACTTTTGTAGTAGCCTGAAAAGTCGTCAAGTAGCCCACGTCTTCTTTTTTTAATCTCACAAACTCTTCTTTTATTTCTAACATTTTGCACGCTTGCGTGTGTTTAGATTTAGAATAAAACTGATTTTAGTTTCCGCTAATCTCGTTAGGATAATGGCGCCCTTGGATTTCTAGTTCAAGGGTCTCAAATTAGCTCTAAATGCTTAATTTTTAATTGTTATTGTGTTGTACGTAGAACAATAGTAAAATAAGTGTCTTAACGTTCAACGATGTCACAGGTATAGGAAAATTGCTGTCCTTGAAATAGTACGTATCGATTTTCACTATCTTTCCTCATTACCGATTGTAACACTTGTTTTAAAAACTCACAAAGTATACCGATAGCAAAAAGGTAAAATATCTCCAAAACAACAAACATTAAAATGGAATTAACAGAGTATTGGATCAAATAATCACTAAAGTCAGTATATAAAATTAATAATGATAAAACGACAGAAACGTAAACGTATTGACCATTCGCACATGAAATATTGACTGACCGTATGGTGGTTGATAACAATCCCTATTAAATGTGACCGCATATACGAATGTGTATGTCCATGATAAGTACATAAAGCCCATAGAGAATACTGTATCGCTGTAAGCCTCTTGCTTTATTAAAAGCTATTGTTTAACTTTTGGTACTCTATTCGATTAAGTAAATTGGACAGGGTTTTTAGGGGATTATCATTGTCATCGTAAAATTATCGTCCCAATTACAGACAAGGTCATGTCTTTTAGAATGAGGAGCGATTAGTTAATCTACCAACAGTGAGTAAGTATTGGGTTAGTAGACTTCTGAAACAATTGAGGTCTTTTCTCAGAGCACTTTCAGATCAAAAAAAACGAAGAATAATAACTTTAAAGGTAAAATTAAATGAGATTTCATCCTGATTTTGTTTTCTAATATAGTAATGTTGAAGTCTGTTTTTGTTATGTTGTTAATATAAACAACTATTTCCTAATCATAAAAATATCTTTGAATTAATTACAAGATAACTACTCCTTAACGAGTATAATACGAAATACATGTATTCGTAGCCTTAACTCGTGCAATTTAAAATCCAGTTATTGACCTTTCTTTAAATATCCTAATTTACTTAATAAAAAATACAATACACATATGCTATGCTACAAAATCTTTACCGTTACCAGATCGTACACATGTATTTATATAATTATTAAACGCTATTAGTTTCAGCGATATTTCAATTATCATTATAGTTACATAATATATTTCCTCATGTTGTTGTATTTGTTCATAGTATTTCTTTCATCTATTTCCTTTCAGAATTTCCGTTAGCAACATTATTTTATAGCTCATCGCTTGCAATTTTTTATTTTGAAACATAAAACATACGGGCCCAAGAGGATACCTTGTAGGACACCTCATTTCAAGGAGTGGTTTAATATGTCTGCTCCATATTAACGCCCTTCATTGATGGCTATAAAATTATAATTACCGCCTGTGGTGACATTTAAAAGTAATGTAGCTATTAAGCTGATGTATTTTCTATGTTAATCTCGTTGGAATAGAGGTCTAATACATTTAAGGTTTACATGACCTAAGAGAACTTTAATGTCCACCAAAATATTAGCCATTTTCTTATAATAAAGATTAAAATGTCAAGTATTAATATAGACTTAAATTGGAACTATTATAAGATAATTTAAGTTCTGTTTTATTTTTTCACACTTGCATTGTGATTTCGCGTGTTTGTGGCATAAAACGTCATTTGAATTGACTTTAGAAAAAATGATAACTGGTCCGGTTCGCAATTGTAGTATCTACTTTTATTCTTTTATAGCCCCTTAACACTGTGTTATAAGGCAGAAAGGGATGTGTGTGTGTGTGTGTAGAAGGCCGAAATAGATGTGGTGGTGGTTGTGTGACTTTCGAAGTCGAACTATGAAGGGTTCTACCAACTGTTTAACATTAAGCAAGTTTTATACACCACAGGATTTCCTTACATGCGACAGACCACTCCTAGTGTGTAGAAAAAAGACAACTAGTGTAGAAAATATTCTGGGTTCCATTGATACAAAACTACACAAACACCCAGATCCAGAACAGGAACCTCCTTCATACAGATATCTGTTTGGCCGAGGATCAAACCTGGAACCCATTGCGCATCAGACGGCTAGAGACAACTTCGCCACGCAGGCCGACATAATTAAGGTTGGGGTTATTAGTCAGAAAACAAATAGGTAACTTCAAAAACAAGTGCGACTTAGAGATAACGCAATATCTTATCTGGTGCATAAGATCCAAATGACAGTGTTCAAATAGTTATTCATGAATTGAATCAACCATAAGTGTCGCTATTGCTTTGTAGAGGGGAGGCGAAGGTTGACCTTGTTGTATTGTATAGGTACATAGAATATTTATTGGGAAAAATATTGTTAAAAACATTTAAAAAACCCGACTGCTTTTAACCGACTGTTTTTTTTGTCCATAATGATATATTTAATTTTACGCTTGATAGGGGTTCATGTCAAAATAGATAACTAAAAGTATATACTATAAACTATATATTTACTAGCTTTCATTTGAGACCCATATTGTCGTTATATATATGTCATGCGTCACATTCCGATACGCCGTTTAGGCTTTAGCGCGTGCCAATAAAATTGACGTACATACAAACATACATACATACGTTCGAAAAACATTAAGTACCCTCCTGACGCAGTCGGGTAAAAATACAGAAATCAATAAAGGAGACCAGCCATGCTATTTTTTCTAGCTTTGGATGACCACAGTAGCGCAGCGTGGGGAAGGCGGAGGGAGCGGCCCGCCCCGGGCGGCACATGTTGAGGGGCGATTGTCGATTTATTGGCGACTTAAATTTGTGAGTGAGTGAGTTCAACTTCCGCCCCGGGCGGCGTAAGCCCACGCTACGCCACTGGATGAACAATCATAACTAAACCAATAACACAGTGAACCGCTTTTCAGGTGCAGACTGGCTGACACTGGTGCTATTAGACAGAAATAGGTGTGGCGGTGGTGCTTCCGGAGTCAAACCACTAAGGGCTCTACCACCTTCAAATGTAATGGAATTACCCACTCACATAAATATTTACCATTTCACAATAATATCAAACTAAACGAAACAATCCATTTACGAATGAGATTACCACTTTAATCAGTAGATATCAACATCGCCACACCTATTTCTAGCGAGAAGCAGTTCTTGCGTGAGGTGGTAGGGTGTGGTTGCCGGCTCACTTATATATGAGGCGATCATCTCAGTCTTCGGGAATAGCAAGGCATCTGTGGTCGACTTCAGATAGAACCCCTGTTCTATATAAAGTTGTTTACAAATGTTCATGGGCAGTAACCACTTACCATAAAAAATCTAAGACATTAACATTTCTACACTCATAGCCCCAAAGTAGGATTTTCTCCTGTGTCGTAGGTGCCATGGAAACACAAACACCGACACAAACAGAAATCTAAACTTATCATTCACATTTCTGTCTGGCCGGGGATCGAACCCGGGATCTACTGCGTGTCAGACCGGTATGGTGACCGCACCGCCACGCGGGCCGTCAAAAATGGAAAATCATCTTAAAATGGAACGTAATCGGCCAATTACATGGAAAACGTAAGGCTATAATGCTAATGACATAATGACAAACATGAAAGTGCTTATCCGAATTATTTTCGGCATTTGTATACGAGATAAGGTTTAGTGATAGCGTTATAGCGCTTAAAGGATATTTACCTAAGTCACGGTAAGAATAAAATAGACCTTATTAAAAAATTGCATTTTACGGGAAATAAATTTTTGCTCGTATTTTGGGGTTTCTTAAAGCGCGCAGTTATTAAAGTGACAGAATTTTTTATGGAAGTAAATACGTTTTTTTTGTTGTTTATTATTATTATTATTTATCATATTTAAGTAGCAAACGAGCATGCAGGCCATCTGATAGTAAGCGGTTACTGCTGCCCATGGCATCTGTAAGCAACTTCATATAGAACAGCGGTTCTATCAGAAGTCGATCACGGATTCGTTGCCACCAGTACTAATATAAAAATATTTATGTATAGATATTTGTAACGGTCCATTTACTGACTTTTTTTTAAAATATTTCGTTCTCTGCTCCCTTATTTCTATTGTATAGCATATTACTCCCATTATTGAAACTACGACACCTCATATATCAAGATATGTCAATGAGTTCGGGAAGTAGAGCGTACCAACGAAACTAGAGTTTATATTCCCTTGGAAGACTACCCTCCTTCTGACGCAATTGGTATTTATAAAAAAGACAAAAACTAGATTCAGTACACAAGAAAATACACACACAAAAGCTTTCTACACTCATAGCCCCGCATTAGGATTTTCTCCTGTGTCGTTAGTGCACTGGACACACAAACACCCTGACCCAGAACAGAAATCTAAACTCATCATTCATATTTCTGTCTGGCCGGGAATCGAACCCGGGACCCATTGCGCGTCAGATAGATAGTGACCGCTCCGTCACGCGGGTCACCAGAAATAACTAATGTATCAAATCTTGTCGAACACAAAAAACATTTTATCTCGACATAACTACAATCCAACTAACAGGTCGATAGCTGTCTAGACAACAAAGGGTGCCTGAGAAAGCATACGTCTAGACTAGGGGAAAGTTGGAAGTACAAGAAGCATGGTGTAATTTCAAGATTTATTGACGACATCATAAAATTCAGACGGGATGTCTCCCGTAGAGGCGCCATGATGTCGGAAGAAACATAACTTTTTTTTTATCAGATTGAAGTAGCAAACGAGCATGCAGTCCTCCTGATGGTTAGTGGTTACTGCCGCCCATGGACATCTGTAAGCAACTTCACATAGAACAGGGGCTCTATCTAAAGTCAATCACAGATGCGTTGCTTTTCACGAGGTCTATGATCGTCTCATATGACAGTGAACCGGCTACCACACCCTTTCATCGAAACGCAAGAATGCTTCACGCTAGAAATAGGTTCTAACTTGCAAAAAATCCATTGAATTTAAAAAAAAAATTAAATGAATTCTGAACTTCGTACGTAATTTGGAACAGCAAAGGCCTATCGTACCCCTAACATTCGAAAGCACTCTTTTGATTCAGTGAGGGACATGCATTGCATGCATGCATGTTACATATAAGCTAACAATGACAATACGTAACAAACTAACAATGATATAGATTATAGACACACATTCATAACAAAAGCCAGACTTCCAATTTGTCTGGCATGCAACGAATGATGAATAATATTCATCATTCGATTGAAATGTATTAAAGAATATTATACTTTAATACATTTCAATCGCAAATATAAATTGAGCTGAGGGCATTAACATCTGATATTTAATTAAATTTGGCTTGTTTTCATTCTAATTGACCTGTTGATCTTTAACATTATGATTGATAAAGGCGACAACGTTAAGTGGCCATCCAATTAATCATACTTGTCGCATTGTTATAAAGAATTGCTCCTTAAAAATGTGGTATTTGTAAGTAATAATTCTTCTTCTTTCGACCTAGAATCTTGCAATTTGACATGAAGCAATGTTTTATAGTAGATATGAAGAAAAAATTCCGAAAACCTTAAATTTTTAGTTACATCACATATTTTTGGAACTCTTCGTGCGCGTGTTCGACTCGCACTTGGCCGATCTTTTATTCGCTAGACGAACTAAGTTGTAAGCAGCTTCAAGTATTTTAACCGATTTGACAAAATTCAGAGTTAAGTTAGTCAATTTAAGTTTCTTCCGTTCCGTTGCGCAAAATGCCATATCATACAAAAAGATGAATGGAACTACCGGTCTCGAAGACTGCCAAATTACAACATACAAAAGCGATATAACTAACATTTTGACTAGATTTACGACTGAAACCCATCAATCTTCAAGCGTTGCGACGAAGAATGGTGTACGTCACCCCATATGTGTTGCATCTGTAGCCATTAATGTTGGAAATTGGCAAGATCTTGTGGAACTAATTTAGAGTTATTATTCCACCATCTATACAAATAAATAAAATTTCAGTGTCTGTTTGTAACATTAAAACGGCTTTTTATTATATGCTTATCTATACTTCTATACTAATATTATAAAGCAGTGGAGTTGAACGCGCTAATCTCAGGAACTACTGGTTCGAATTGAAAAAATATTTTAGTGTTGAATAGTAAATTTATCGTAAAAGGCTTTAGGCTATATAACATCCCATTATGTTCGTTTGTTTTGGATATATAGATAATAGATTGTTCTCAAATAAACGCGGGTGAAACTGCGTGGCACAGCTAGTGAAAGTACATAGGATACTTATAATAGTCAACTATTAAATTTTTTGTCTGACTGTTCCTTCTGGCTAACGTCCGGTACCGCTGGATCAATTTTAACGAGACTTTCTTTGGTAGATTTGATTTTATAAGGTGAAAATCAGGTTATTTCTATTTTGAAAGAAATAGGGTTCCGCACAACAAAACCCAGATCCGCAAGCACACTTTGGAACAATGCTATTTTGTTAAATTTGTTGAAGGTCTAAAGTTTTGGTTAGGATGTTTATGTTATGTCATAAGGTATTGGTGCGCATACCTATTTGCAGGCTTCGAGGAATACTAACGTTGCAAAAGGTGATCACAATTACCTACTTATGTGTGCTGAGCTGTTGAGAGGAGAACTAGGCGAACTTTGGGAGTTGAAATCATAACAAAAATGATAGCTTTTCTTTAGTCTGGTTCTTGTTCTGGAGTGTTAGGAACAAAATATTATATCCTTCTTATTTATATTTATATTCCAATACAAATTATGGATTAAGCTCTTGAAATCCACGATATGTTTTCAATAATAATAAGAAAACTCCGAACGTTTTTGCAATATTTAAATCGTTTTACAGGGCTGCTGAAAGTCCCCATAAATTTTGTTGAACCCATTTCAAGGAAACAATGTCTCGCAAATAAAACGAATCAAAACTGTAATTTGTATAGATTTATTGACTGTATATATGTATTGAACCAAACTGAACACGTGTTACACTGATTAGTCGTAAAGACGGAAACGACTCCGCATCGCAGTCACATTGGTTAAAATTAGTTCTGATAGTATAAACAAAACGGTTAAATCTTCACAATAACGTACTTTACTGATTTTATGTTTTTAGTTATAATCTGGTAGATATTTCGCAATTTCAAAGGAGAATGTGAGGAGAATCTTGTAATGACCTCGTCATCAGGATAGCTAGCTGTTCGTCATCATGAGTGATATATAAAGGAAGAATTTAGACAGGCCCGAAGCAAGTTTCAGAATGAAGCGAGATTCAATTATGAAGGTCCGTTGCTACTCCCTATAGAATCATGTGAGCTCAAGTTCAAGCATAAAGCTGGGAAGGTCTTGACCTCTTAAGGTAATGTTCGATTTGTCCACGGAAAACAGCCAAGCTTATGACATTGTACTCCCCACGGTACCTTTAGGACGCTCGCATCTTAAACATTAAAAGGCGAAGAAGTTTGATTCACCACAAAGAAGCCCGGAGGCTAAGCGTTTAAAACTCCGATCGTTCTGTTCGCTCTATGGAAGAGCTGATCCTGGGTTAAAGGGCTCCGGACTCGGGCTCCCGTATCATAGAAGGAAATAGAAAAAATTAGTAAACTTATTTTTTACCAGTAATTTCGGAGATTTTCCAGACCCATTAGCATAGGGTGAAAAAAATCTGGACAACATTGGTCTATTTTTTTAACGACCTTGCTATTGGACTCCACCTCTCCTTTACACAAACATGCAATCAGCATCACGCGAGCATAGTTTTCACCACTCCCGAGTTCTTAACTCTATCACACAGAAATAGATTATTGACTCATTGTCAGCTGCTGAGTAAGAATTTCCGCGAGAATATCTATCCGAGGTACAATGGACTAGGAATATTTTTCTTTGATCGTGAGTACAAATGTTTGTCTTCGGGTTATTACAATATTTACGAACGGCCTGTTTCTCCATTAAATATCTGACCTCATAACTTAATCTCGGAAAGAGTTGAATTTATTTTTTTAATCATAATATCATCTTAGTCAACGAGAGTAGCGCAAAACTGCGATTCTCTTCACATAGAATCGTTATTCTATATTAAGTTGCTTCTGACTCCATGGCAGCAGTAACTGCTTACCATCAGATGGACGGCACGCTCGTTTGCTATATCAATTATAAAAAAATGATATGAAGTATTTTTATTTTGAATTGGCCTATGGGGACAATTACAAATTGTCATTTACCTACAATATTTTTTCTTATACTACCGTCGGGTCGGAACACGACCTCGACTAAGAAGATCCGGCCAGAAACTCAGCAGGTTTGTCTTTTTACTTTGTATTTTTTTAACTATCTTATTTATTACATAAGCAATAAAAGAGGCAAGAGCCTTACATTTCACTCTACTAGTTGACTAAAATGTTAAATACCATCAAAGATATGGACGATATGATCGGAATCAACAGGAAAACGCCTACACATCACTTCCAACATAATTAAAATCTCATCAATCATGTAAAAGATAAACATGCGATAGGATAGGACTACTAAGTATTCCATTTTCCATTTGCAAAAAAGATAGTTTGGGGAGTCCGCAAAATAAATTTGTATATTTTTTATAATTATTGTCTGCCTCTTGTTTATTAGCATTGCAAATAGTATCGAACCAATAAATACTGAATTAAATTTTAAGATTCATCAGTATCTTGAAGTAACATTTAGTCATTATTTGATTATAATGTCTATCGAACGTTAATGATTGAAATCAAGTTAATGTCTAAAATTTAAACTTGTTTTTTAACGCGGGTGAAACCGCAGGCCACAACAAGTTATAACATTTTCATTTGCATGATTAGTTCAATTGAAGAATATTCTCGTCTCCGTTTTATCTCATAGGTATACCAACTAGAACTTATTAATTTCGCACAACTAGGTATTTGTAACAAACAAACACTGAACATTTTCATTACGTATATTGCAGCGTTGAGCACGTTTTGACAATTAAAATTAATGTGTTGCAAGTGTATTGCAACAAACTCTGCAAAATTAGAAACCTATTTGTATCGAGGATGTTTAAGTCATGCTTTAGTTTGTAGAATCTTTATAGCAGCCATCGGCAACAGAAAGGTAGAATCTTAGACCACCAAATATGTTTAAAACACCCACTTGAATAACAACTACATAGACTTCATAGAGCGACCGCTCCAGGCGTCAGCACGGCATATTTAGGGGGCGGTGAACAATTTTCGCGACCGTTCTTTTTTCTTTGGAATTGTCGCAAGTTTAATGTCCGGTCCAAACTCCTTTTTTAGCGAAAACCGAAACTTAGGCAAACATACTTTAAATTACTATTAGAAACTGAAATCTACTGTATTACCTTAATGAATATATTAAAGACTTACTCTTGGAAGTAAACTTCGATTAAAACAATTCACGAAAACTCGTGTTTTGGTACGGCCGAAGCCGAAACTAGGACTTTTTGGCTGAAACTGGTCTTCATCTAAACCGAAACCGAACATTCGCTCGGTCACTACGCAAGTTTTGCTAAGCAAAATTTTGTGCCCTCATAAGATCACACAAATACAAGCCGATCAAGCTAACTAGACGAATGTCAAACGTCACTCGCAATAATGCAAGTACTGATCACAAAAAAAAAATATATAAAAATCGGACCACTTTTACTACCACTTTCGATGTATCAAACATAAAAAAAAAAAA
>DWNE01003449.1:0-16657 GCA_018249875.1 Cecropterus toxeus | reverse complement strand
TTAAAAGCTTTTATTTAACTTGCAATGTTTGTATGTATGTTTGGGTTAAATCTTGCAAGCTGAATTTAACCCACTTCTCAGTGTCCGATTGAGCTCAAATTTGGAACACATATTAAGTTCTGATGACAATGCAATTATATGTAATCAATATTGGTGTAATTTCAAAATGGCCGCCGCAACAAAATGGCGGAATACATACTTTTGTCCAACCCATCCAATATGGGTATCAAGTGAAAGAGATTAATTTGTAGAATTCAATAGTAGTTTTTTTAAAAATAATTTTTATATTAATTTATTATTGTTCTTCTTTCGTTTTTGTTGAGGTTCCACTATGCACTATAACATCAGTTGAGCTACAATTTCGTTTTCTGAAGTTTAAAAAAAAGACTATGTATATGTGTATATATTTAAAGTAATGCTATTTCAAAAAATAAGCATACCCGAGGGCCACAAAACTTACAATGCGAGCGTTAGCGTTGAGCGTAGGAAACAAATATACATTTATGTATCTGATCTTATGAGGTCATGAAATGTTGCTGTAAATTGTAGCGAATTTTGAGAAAATTCGCTCAGATATTTTGTAGCCCTGTGCCCGTAGTATAAGTTGATTATGTTTCCTTAAAACAATGTTTGTGTACGTTTTTGGCCATAATTGCAAAGTACATTGCAAAGTACGACTGAAACCGGAAACAAAAACGTGGAGTAAGTATACATTTTAAAGTATGGGCTAAAAGGTAAAACGTAACGTACACTGTGATTGTTTAATGAAACATAATAAACTCGTACTAAGGGTACAGGTGGCGCCACAATCGAAGCTACCTTTACGTGAACAACCTAAGCGTACAGCCTGGCACCGAATAATATCTATGGTAACTTTGATTTATAGCCGCAAGCAATTTTTGTTTTTGTATAATATCTCATTTCCAGACGTTTGGTATTTATGTCTTGGTTGTGAATTCCTTAGAAATGGTAAACGAAAGTTATGATGAAAAATTTAGCCTTGTAACCATTTAAGTCTCCGTTTATACACATCATCAACATATTGTTGTCCCACTGGGTCTACTATAGCTATTAGAATAAGTGAATAAGTAAGTTTGCCAGGTGGTAGAACCAATGTAGTTCTACCGGGGATGTACTACCGCTACACCTATTTCTAGCGTGAAACAATTCTTGCGTTTTGGTGGAAGGGTGTGGTTGCCGGCTCACTTTTATATGAGGCGACCATCTCAGTTCTCGGGAGTAGCAACGCTTCTGTGGTAGACTTACAAATGTCTATGGGCAGCAGTAACCACGAGTGCTTGCTCGTTTGCTACTTCATATTTATAAAAAAAAAAGAAGTGGAGGCCATCGGCTAAAACGGATGAAGACTAGATTCGGTGATCGACCTAGTAAACAAGCAAGCTTGGTTAAAGTATCCAGTTAACAATAATGCGGGTGACGCATTCGGTATCCAACCTAATTAACGGAAACGCGCCACAGTTAATTATTAAATATTTTCTTTATCTTCATGGAACTATTAGTATGAGAACTATATAAAGTCGATCACAGATATTTCTTGGTATTATATTATATTGGAAGGTTGTGTAATTCAAGCCTTAAACTTTTATTTATTATAATATGGAAGTGGCACAAGAGTATGCAGGGACTGCTCCCTCGAACGGTAAGTGGCCATTGCCATCCGAAGACATCTGTAATCAACCCCAGGTAAGAGCAGTTTCGCCTGAGGTTAGCCACAGAAGCGTTGCTATCCCTGAATACTAAATTGGAACGCCTTGGATAAGTATATGTCCCGATACTGCACCGCTCTGACCACAAAAATGCATAACACTGCTGTTATTACGCAGAAATAGGTGAACCACACAGTTCCACCTTTAAAACTGCACTATAAACAAAAACCTTCCATGTTGCCAGAGATGACCTATGGCGTCGAAGTGTGGTCCTTCATTGTAGGCCTTATTCTCGTGCTATGGAGAGGGCTATGCTTGGAATTTCACTACAAGACATGATTCAAAACGATGGAATCCGTAGGCGAGTAAAGCTTATAGAGATAGCTCTCAAAATTAGCAAGCTGAAGTGGCAGTGGGCCGGCCACATCGCTCAAAGGACTGATAACTGATGGGGAAGAAAGGTCATCGAGTGGCGACGACGTTTAGGCAAAAGGAGCATGCCACCCGACCAGAAGAACCGGCGACCTGAAGAAGACAGCAAGAAAACCGTTGGATTCAGAGGGTACAGTAACGGTTGACATTGCACCATTAAGGGGAAGCCTATGTCTAGCAGTGGACCTCTAAAGGATGGATGATGTATTCGTACCTATAGATTTACTATTCAAACAAAGCATGTTTCTCATTCTAGTTTTATGAAAGGCGAACCTTAACGCGGCTAAATTGCTACTGACCGACAACGTTACGATTCGAAACTCGCATCCCCAGGTGGAGAAGTTGAATTTTCAAATAATAGGCTATTACTGCTTTTTCTTGGCGAGTGACCATAACTGAGGCGTCATAGGTAGGTTAAATCAAACAAAAAGGTTTAGCCACTAGCCCAGAGTTGCCACCTGTCCCGATTTCGCTTGGACAGTCCCGATTTCGAAGACATTGTCCCGCGTCCCGACGGCCTATCGATTTTGTCCCGATTTCTGACAAGTAATATAATAATATATTGCAATAATATACAATATACACAATTAAGTTATACACAGTAATATACACAGTTTAGCTTTGCGGCAAGTATCTTCGTTGAGTTGAATGAAAAAATTACATGGAGTTACATTACATTCGTTGAGCTTATACTATACGTACTTTTAAAAAACATTATGTGAGTATCTCTGAAGTTAACGTATTCTACTAAAATTTCATTTAATCTTTTAAGTCAAGTTCAAGGTCGGTGTTTTATTGCAATATGTTGCATTGGTGATGCGCAAGGGAGCGGCACCAAATACTGGATACTTAAGGTAATTTGAAAAAAAAGTGTGCGAAAAATTTAAAAACCGTTTATATTTTATAATCAGGGCCATTTTACATTCATTAGCTAGCGGTTTAAAAAAAAAATAGACGACAATCTTTGCTTGCTTTTTTTATGATTTTTTTTATGGGAAAGTTAAAAAATCGACACTGAAATTTTCTGTGTTCCCTATATATACAGAGGGTTCCTAATCCAGTATTCGGTGCCACTCCCCAGAGCCAAAATAGTTTGCAGTCAATTACACTTCATGTCATGCCATCTAGACTTTTCACCTAATTAACAACTTTTGGGAGAATCAGGAGTTAATAACGGAGTTACGAATTATATTCGGTGGTGGATTAGTTAACTTGATAATACATTACAAGGAAAGAATTAAACTCGACTCTATTAAAATAAATTAGTTTCGGTTTAAGTGGGTAGATTGTTGTTTAAGAAAAGGACGTTCATTAATTGAATATGACCAGATGAATAAATTTTTACTTCCTACTCAATTTCTTATGTATCTTATTTTCATATAATTATTATAAGTGCTTGCTAAGCAAGACGTAGGATCTTTTTCCAATAGCTGTATAAAATTACTTTTTGTCATGAATTAATCTAAATGCCCATGTAATGACTACTTTATATTTGTTGAAGTCATGTTATATGAACTGTATGATATGGGCCTATTTTGCCAATAAGTTTCTGTAACCGTGCATCTGACCTTCGGCAGGTGTACGGGGTACCCTGGGCCTGGCACAACCGGCATTAAGGTACTACCATCACGTCTACAGTTTACGCGCACGTTCATTTCACTTCCGCTGTCGGTTGAACGCACGGGTGAGCGAGTAGGAAAGATAGAAAATAACGTTCTTTAAAGAAAAGATAATATCGGGTGGCGGTGCCGCGGTACGGGCGCGCGACGCGCTCCCCTCCACGTCACGGTTTGCGCGCGCTCGGACGCCATTGGACGCGAGCGCCCCTCCCGTCGCGGCCGAGTCGCACGCGCAGCGTCTAGATTTTCAGATTTCAAATCTCGACCGTTTATTTCGTGGTGAGCGGTCGGCGCGCGCGGGTCGCGCATCGCGCCGTCTCGCCGGAAATGCGCGGCCGCATTTCATTCTTGTTGTTTAAAAAACACGGCAACGTGCTCGTTAACGATCGGATCGGTGCAACGTGACGTCGCGGACGATAAGTGCGTGCATATTTGCAGTGCGTCGTGCACCGGACTCTACGACCGACGGTACCGTCAATTTCTTTCGATGAGTGGAGGTTTAGTGCATGTTTCATAATTAATCATGACTAGATCCACACTCATCCATGGAAGTTGCGATGTTCTACGTGAGGCGAGCGAGCGGTGACGGCGAGGACACGAGGAGATGGCGTGTCGGTGATTACGAGCGGGTATCATTACCGAGCGCCTCGTTAATGATACGTTGAGCGCGGCAGGTACGCGCTCTAACGCAAAGGTAACCTCGGCCTATCTACCTGCTTGCCCCGGCCGAATCTTGGTTTCGGTACCGGGGTCGGTAAAATATCGTTTATTCGGAGTGAGTTTTTGTCATCGTTTTATGATTTAATATGAAAGGATTTTTTGGGCGCGCCGGTATTGATTTATGTCCTGGATGGAATTATTGTCTGAGGGTCAGTTACGTTGTAGACTCTGATTTTGGATATGGTTTGCCGATAAGTGCGCGTGAGTACGGGGTGAGTGCACGCGGACGAGGGCGGGTAGAAGGGTGCGGCGAGTAGCGGCGCGGTCGCATCTGCTCCTTCTGAGAAAGGCCATTGTGGCGGTCCCGGAGTGGTCAGTGAGGTGACGTCACGGGCTGGGGCCGACAACCTGACGCTGAGCCTTCCCCTCACCCCTCTAATGTACACAATGCACATCCGACAACTTGAACTATTTTTTGCACTGTTAATTTACTATATTATATGTGTATAGGAATTTCGTTGGGGTGGGAATTTTTAACGTCTTATCATCCTTTGTAGTAAAGACTCCCCCTGCGGAAGTAGTAATTCAACTCAACAAGTCACCTAAATTAGATGTTAACTGTCGTTAAAATATTAAAAAGGAGGGTATTTTAATTAAAAAAAAGTTTATAATATTACATTACTTTCTACATTTCTAAACTTGTATATTGTGTGATTTTTTTATAGTAAATGGCTAACCCGTATTCTACTAATAGAATTACATGTGGGTATTTCAATATTAGGTTAACTTGTCATTTATGATAATTTACCTATTTTAAGTATTTTCGGTGCGAAAGTCAGCGTTTTAAACTTTCCAAAGATAAATTATATTATGCTTCTTCTTATTTTAAACAAGTTATATTCAAGAAATTTGTATATGGTATCTTTTTTTAATTCTGTAAATGTCATTTTTGAAAACGAACCTTTGTTCCCGCCGGAAATATTTTTGCTTTATACCGAGAGGTATAATTAAAACGATAAACCACTCTTGTTTTTTTGTTTTTGGTATATTTTGCTCATAATATAAGAAAATATATAACCAGTACAATTTAATGGACGAGAATAAACAAAATATCTGAAACTATATAAATCGCTAAAGAACTAACTAATATAAAAAATTAAGTAAATTAAAAAAAAAGGAAAAAAGTTTTAGTTCGACATCGTCGACTAAAAAAATACGTAGGTAATGAATAACAAAGAAGTTACCAGAAATAATTTAGAACTGAAATAGTACATTACTAATAATAAATTAGGTACGTAAATTTAGAATGGTTTAAAATTATATGGTTCTACAAGTCATGCCCTGTTGAAAGTCATTCCTGGAATATTATTCAATTCTAAATTGCTTTCTACCACGAGTTAATAGCTTTCCAGCTAGTGGTTCAGGTAGCTGCCCCTCAGGTAGAAATAATAGAACTGAACAAAAGGATGGGTTCATTCTGGGAATGCGGAACGAGAAACCGGCTTTTAACTAACCTTTATGAATATATTTAGGCGGCAATAAAGCAAAGTTAAAAGAAGAATTCAGTTGAAACAAATCAGAATGTAAAAAATCTAGAGAGCGGACAAAAAATATTATTGCTGACTAAAGTGGATAGCACTATTGAGGTTTAGAATATTTAATATCGTTTTATGATTTATTTATTTCAAATGGTAAGTATGCGGGGTAGTATGTAATTTAAAAAAGCGGAAATATAAAAACGCGGGTATTTCCTAAAGAGTCCTTAGATCGATATGAATATAATACACCCTTGAATAAAATATCTTTACCTTTAAATTAGATGGTTTACTAGTATATTTTGTAAATATAGTAATTTAAACTAAAACCTTATATTTATAACCATTTTAAGCTTATTGTAATTCATTTTATGTATATAACAAAAAAAATATGTTTTCGAGATACGACATAATCGTTTTCCTGCGTCGAATTAGGTATGTAACTAAATCATAACAAAGTTATCACATACTTAATTCGTTGGATTTTCTTCATATTTCACTAATTGTAAGATGAATGGAATAAATAGTAGTACTACACCTTTACGTACTGTACATTTAAAGGGTAGGTCAAACATCAATGCAGTATTAACCAACTTGGGTATTTAAAAGTAATGACTGATGTTTATGGTTATGAAGACATGGACAGGGCGAAATTAGAAAGATTTATTTATAGGCTATTTTATAGAAACGTGTAATTTACCTATGTTTTTATTAGTTCTTTTATTGCGCCAAATATGGCGCAATAAAAGGCGTTTCAAAGTTACACTTCACACTAATATTCTAAAGGCGAAAGTTTGTTAGTGTGTATGTTTGTTACGTCATCACGTTTAAAAGACTGGAGCGATGTTAATAAAATTTGTTATGGAGTTAGCGGAACCCCTGGATTAATACAAAGGCTACGTTTTACTGCGAGAAATATCTTATTCTCATGGGAAAATTGAGGGAAATGAATTCGCGCATAATGTACGGCAAAACTTTGTACATAACTTAAGTAAACATGTGAATAGTTATTAATTTTACTTTTAATACAACGTTTAATTTCCCTAATAAACCGCGGGTAACACCGCGGGGCATAACTAGTATTTCATAATTTCCTGAATTCTTTATTACATATATATGCAGCCACATACAAACGATGAAGTCACGCGGTAACTTTATTATAAATTGTGTGGTTTTTAAATAACCTTCATAACAAATCGTTTTAACGAGTCTTTACATATTACCAAGTCTTCGCATATATGACCAAGCGAAGCCTACTCAAACGATGTAAATGTACTTACTGAGAAAAATCGTTTAGTCCAGTGTAATTAAAAAGGTATTTGATTTATCATTTTTGTTATATAGTAATTTCAATCAACATTTTTTTATGTAGTCCTGTATGCATTGTTGTTTGCGCCTGTAATTAAGGTAGGCAATACTTGGTTTTGTGTCGTGTGAGATTTTGTACACTTACTTACGTTGGTGCCTTCCTTGTCGATGCAATATTTGAAATAAATAAATAAATAATAATTGATGAGTCCTACGTGTGTAAAAAGCAGGGATGTTATGGAGCTGGAACCGTAAACGAAAGTATCTGATATTCGAAATAAAAAAAATCGTAACCATAACCGATATAAAAGTTCGGAATCGGTTAAATTTGGATAAGTACGTTTCGAGACGTTTAATTTTAGTAAATAACACTTAAAATTGATTAAGTAGCTATAATAATAACTGATATGCCTGATTATTTATAGTAAATGGCGACATAAAATCAAAAATATTATAAAATACTATTTGTATTTTACGTTTTCAAATTCCTTAAAATATAATATCCGTTACTGAAACTATCCGAAAGTAACGGATAATCCGAAAGAATTATTTATCCGTATCCAGATTCGACATGTCTTATACAAGTAAATTCATGGTAAAAGCTTAATTAGGTAATGTACAAGCGATGCGTACATAATTTGATAAATATTTTTAAAGCGGTACCAATAAGTACTTATACATAAGCAGCTACATGAGCAATTCTCATAAGGACAATATAATCTAACGATTTTATACAGTTTCGGCCGTATTGCTACGATACATGGTTTTGGTCGTGGACTCTGCTACTATCATCAATATTGCGTGACGTGGCCAAACAAAACGCGGTGAGAAAAAGCGACGCCAAAAACGGTGTGAATTTTAATAAATGTGTGAATGACAGGTGGTGACCGTCGTTGCACGTACATACGACACACACAAATAAACGGCATATTATAAATGGATTTGTTTCATACGTTTTGTATGGTAAAAATGGCGTATTGAGCGACTTATAGATGTGTTGTCTGCGTTTGCCTGAACTCGACGGCCAATATACAAAACTCGACTTAGATATGTTGCTCAATTTCTATACAAAAATTACATATTCCATAAAAGAACTTTAATACGGCAGGTATGTTATAAAATAAATATGTAACATTCATTCTTTTTGCTAATTTATATGATGTTGTTCACACTTTTGAAGATTACGGAGAATTTCGAATGGTAAGATCCGCGTACACGTGTTCTTGACACGGTAAATATAGCAGAACAGCATAAAACCTGCTTATGAACTAACTTGTGTGACGAAACTTAGGTACCTAATAATGAATCAGCCATTGTTATTAATATTTGATATTGTGTAATCGGTTATGCAGCATGAACATTATTTTTGTGTCAATGCACGGGTGCACGCTTAATGTAGGCAAATTTATTGATACGGTTAGTAATAAGATATGAACGAACTACTATTAACGGCTTCTCCTTGGGGTTCTAAGTTACTTAGACTAATAATAACCTCGAGCCTCATTCCAAGTTAATTATTTACCCGAATCTTAGTTTAAAATTAATTTTCATCATTACGAATAACGGACTACCCCATGACGACCTAATCAGTTTTTCTTTTAAGGTTTTCTTTTATTATATTATCATATTCATTCACACACACTTACTGTATATTCATTCTTAGTATTTTAGGGTCTTTACCACTACGAACATTTTTTCCATGGATGTTCAATTTGCAATGAGGCATTCTTTGGGCCCTATAACAACATGAAGCCCTTCAATAAATGAGCTCTTATTCAAAGACATCAGTCAAGAAGCATTGTACAAGCAAATGTCTACAGGCGATGTTAAATCCTTTCTAAAAATAGTATTAAAAACTTTTATCCTTCTATATTATATTAACATAAAGCATGGGTGACCTACCAGGTTAATTTAACTATCTGTTTTAAAAGCTCTCTAAATGCATTATAATGATGATGAAGGAATCTGCCAAGTGCGAGTCAGACTCGCGTTCTAGGGGTTTCGTACCATTATCTATACAACTCGGCAAGAAAAACAGGCTTGTTGTATGAGAGCCCTCCTTATATATTTATTTTATTATTTTTTAGTATTTGTTGCTATAGCGCTAGCAGAAGCACATCATATGTGAAAATTTGAATTGTCTAGCATCACAGTTCATGAGATGCAGCCTGGTGACAGACAGACGGAAAGACGGACAGCGGAGTCTTTGTAAAAGGGTTCTGCTTCTATCCTTGGAACCCTAAAAATGTGTGTCAGCTAAGTACATATATTTTTAATACAATTCTATCAAGTTCTATCAAGCGTAGTACCCACCTTTAACTTCTGCCTTGCATCAACAGTGTTAAATGTTATGTTCTACTTTAAAGTGTGATGTTAGGGTGAGAAATACTAGGTATTCCAACCTGTACCTAGTCAAGAGTAACGCGTCTTCAAAAACGGCCATGGTAAGTAGTTGCCATCATCTAGTAGAATGTATGCTAGTTACCCGACTGCGTCAGAAGGAGGCTAATGTTTTTCGAGCGTATGTATGTTTGTATGTATGTCAATTTCTTTGGCACGCGCTGCAGCCCAAACGGCTTGACGGATTATGATGTATGACATAGCATTAGAATCGTCTCAGCTTGCATAGTAACATTGCTATTTAATTAAAAAAAAATGGGGCCATGAAATAGAGGTTAAAGGGGAGCAGGGACAATTTTTTTATTATTACGACATTATGGGTATCAAATGAAAGCTAGTAAATAGACCTAACTAAAAATATATTTATTTTATTTTTATTTATTTTTTTTAAACACGCCTTCTACACTAATAGCCCCACAGTAGGATTTCCTCCTGTGTCGTGGGTGCCATGGACACACAAACACAAATACGCACAGAAATCTATAACCAATATATATTGTACTTTTACTAGACTATTTTGACAAAAACGCATTATCAAACTAAAAAAAAAAAACATTTTAAGCCGTCGGGTTTTTTGTTTTAATGTTTTAACGATGTCACTAGCTTCGACCGTCACTAGTTATAAAAAATGTTAGGTAGGGGCTAAGTATACGTTTTGCTAGTAAGCTGATGTCCAGCTTACTATTTTTTTAAAGAAGAATGATTTGCTGGCCTGACATACTTTAGTACCTATTTATTTTTAATGTGTTCGATATTATTAATAGTAGCTGCGTATAAAAATGTATAAAGTAATGCATTTTCCTTGTAGATTTTTATTCGTTAAGTACATTAAACTATTTCTTATATTATGCTTTAGGTATGTAAATACCACGGTAAGTTAAAAATGAAATTTGCACACATATTCTCGTTATATGTAAATATGAAAAAGTAATATTTTTGTATCGCTGAATTTATCCGATATGTTGGATTTAGAAGGTGCTAATTTCATAAGCATATAATGCATTCAGTTAAGCCTAGAAGAACTTTTTACGAAGATAATATTTAGCAATTAATGTCGGAATTAGAATTTGATGCTTGCCTTTATAGTTGTGTAACTTAAAAATATTCTGAGTGAAATGTGAAATATACGGGCTTTATAATATAAAAAAATATCAACTTAAAATAAATTCCAGGTAAACTCAGCATTATAAGAGGTAACAAAAACAAAGGCAAAAGTGTATGAAAATGTACATGTTTCTTATTCTTTCACGTAAGAACAATAGATCCAATTTGGCCGAAATTTGCCACTACTATAGTGTAAGACCTGGGTTAACATATACTATACTTTATATCGTGGTTAATAAACGAAGCAGGCGAAACCGCGGGTAAAAGATAGTATTTACTATATTTGCATGTTATATCATCTCATATAACACATCGTTGGATCTGCGAGTTCGAGGGAGTACCTATACATAAGGAAATCTTTTATATTATCTGTAAGATTGTTAACTTTCCTCCTGTAGTACAAACGGTCACAATTGGTAGTAACCTCGAGCCTTATTCCAAGAGTAGGTTTTCCTCAAAATATTTTTTGTTAACAATAAGATGGGTTTAAAATTAATTTACGTAACATCTACTAAAATGTAACAAAAACATTGCGTAATTGCTTTTAAGTTATATTTGCACATAAATACAAAGAAATATTTACTACAACAAGGACACTACGTAATTTATATTATAACTCGTCTTTTTTGTAACTGATTGTGGTAATATAAACATTATACTTGCAATTTTATTCTATGTTTAAGTGAGTACATACGTACGTATAGGCCTACCTTGTTAATACTCCCTGTATAAATTCTGCATGTCTAAATTATAAACATGCACGATTTGTAAAAAATCATTAATATTCTTTATGTATCAGATTTGTAGAGCTTTGTCTGAAAAAGCTCGTTACCAAACTTGTTACTGAATTATTTATTTAAACATTATTATGTTCCAGTATTACCGTTCAGTAAATTTAAAGGTTTATAATTCTAGAGCTCTTAATACTTAATCATGATTTTACTTTTTCGGTTTATTCAATTAAATTTTGAATATTTATTAGTATATCTATTTTCATTGTTATTATTTTTCTTTAGTGTTTTTTTAGTTTATCTCTTATTACTTTTTTCGATCCTATTTTATATCGATTATTTATTTAATCAATTTTTGGGAACAATAGGTAGGTTGTGCATAACTTAATAAATTTACCATCATACTCATCTTACAGTCGTGGAAAACGGGGAAGGTTAGTGACAGTACCAACATATACTTAACTTTTCCTATTAAGGTTATAAAACAGTAAAACAACTTCATTAACACATCTTGTACCTACTGGTAATAAAGATACGATGTTAAGCATTTGAGAATAACGGAAAACGCAGACAATGGGTAAACAAGTATTTGTTATAGTTCATCATTGCGTCTCGCGTGGGACCCATCTTAAGATATTTAGGTATCAAAGTGATTGATGCAATTGGTTTTGCTTGACTGATAAACAGTGGCGTAGCGTGGGGTTACGCCGCCCGGGGCGGAAATTGAACTCGCCACACATTATACAAATTTTGACGACAAAAAAAAAACAAATTGCAAAACAAAAAACGACAATATCTAAGTTGACGACCAAAAAAAAAACAAGGTTGCCAAATCTGCTTTTGCCGCCCCCCAAATCTGTTTTCGCTCTAAATGTGCCGCCCTGGGTGGGCAGCCCCTCCGCCCCCCCCCCGCGCTACGCCACTGCTGATATAAGATATGTAATTGACATAGCATCAAAGACTTAATACGCGTAATCCTTAAGAGGGCTTTATGTATTAAATATCTTTGTTTAACATACAAATCAGTGATGGGTTGGGTTTTAGTTTATTTCGACTGACCTACGAAGGCCAATTTATACCTTTATCGTTTATACCTTTATCGTGAAGAAACCAATTTATACCAGAGGGTACTTCATAAATATCTGAAAAAAGAGATGTCTACTACAGTTCAAAGAAGTCTACATCCCTTTTTATTTACAGAATTTAATTACCTCTTTAGTTGTAGCAAAACTTATTTTATTATTTCCACGACACCATAACAAAATCTTTTCTAACAAAAAGTGCTTCAATATCATTAAAGTAAGAAAAAACGGAGTGTTGTTAAGTAAGTTGAAGAGAATAAGATTTAAGTTTTAAAATTGTATAGTATTTATGTACTTATTTTGTATTTTTTATAAAAAATATTTGTCCATTGTGCTACGAAAAATAGCGAGATCACGACATCAGTGCGCTGCTTAGTTCGACTCCTCGCAATTTTATATCAAACAACAAACCGGCTAGAAATTAACCGATTGGCGCCTGCCAATTCCCATGATTGCGTACTCCATGACATTTCATCGATTCATCAGAAATACGTTAATAGGGCGTATACCTATGCCCCCTGCTTTTTCTACTTGCTTCCGCGATGGAAGAGCGTGCGAATTGAGGGTCGAACAAACCGAGGGATCCATTGTTCCCGAGCAGTTGCACCGTAACTTTGTGTATTAAACAAAGCGGTTCAGGTAAGTCGTGATTCACTCATTCTTGCTACATATTAGAATTGTTACTGTTCACGTGGGTAACTGCTTCGTAGTTAGCCTTGCGTCTAAGCTTATGTGACTTTCAATTTCAATAAACTTAATGTAAACAGGTTGTAATAAATAATATATGTTAACTATTACATACATTTGATATTAGAAGGTGTAGGCATAAATTAATTTTAGGTAGCCACCTATGTGCAACCTTCCCCGATCGATAATCCCCGAGTTTTAATGCTAAGTAATAATGTAAGGCAAGATACTGGAGCTAGCTTTTATTGCTATTGCAAATTTTATTTGAAAATTGAAATTTTATTTGAAAATTTGCAAATTGAAAAAAGATATACAAACAAAAAAGAAAAACCCGATGAGTTGTTTGCCGGATCATTTAAAAAAAAATGTAAATGACAATTTGTAAGTTCCCCCTTAGGCCTATACAAAATAAAGAAATTTCAATTTTTTTTGAAGGACGTAAGTATAATCGAGAAAACAAAATAAAGTGTTGAAATCTATCAAAATTACCTCAAAGTTTCCAACATTTGTTAATATAGTCAGACAAATTACAACCAGTTTATCTTATGTAGGCATTGGGCAACAATATGTATCTGCTTTTTTATATTTCTTAACGCCCGATAAAAAAAAACAAATGGCTTTACAAGACGTCACAAAATGTTTTGTTACAAGTGATACAACAACTATTATAAGCTTTGAACAAAGAGCTTTTATTTATATACTTCTAATTGTCTTCTTCTGTTTCTATAAAAATACAATGTACAATACTGAATAACTTATTCTGTTGTAACCCGACCAAATTGTACTTGGTTGTAAGACCATATTTCCCGACTAAAGTAAACTTGGCTGAACGACTATATTAAGCAAGATGTACACAAGAATCTAGAACTGATTTAGTCACACCTATAGATAAAGCGATCCATCGGGGCGATGGTGATGGCGAGTGCGGTTACGGCGTGTGGACGTTACATCAGGTTTCAGTACCGTCGCTCTCTACCTGTGGTTTGATACTTAACACTATAGGAGCGTTATTCATGCAAGAGAGAATGTGAGACTGAAAAAAATAGCACAGCTCGAAGCAAAAATAACTTAACAAGGTAGTGAGTTAATTATTGTTCCTTTCAGAATAAGTACAGTTGTCTAAACCTAAAGTAGAAGCAGTTAATAATAATAACATTTTTTCTCCCTGTAACTAAACAAAAATAGCTCGAACATTCTTAAATTTGGTATATAAATAAGGATATCCCGTCGACGAAACACGGTTAGTTTTCATTTATCAAGCTTTATTTAACATGGTTTACTATAATCACCACACTAGAGTCCGCTGGACTGTGTGCATTGGTGACTGTTGAATATAAAGAATTTCGAAAGAAACGTCCACATGAAGAGGAGGTTCGAGGACCACAAGTAATACTGTAATATCAATACTATCACGCAACGTCTATAAGATTCATGCTTCAGCATAGACAGAGTAATAAAATAGACATCCAAACAGTCATTTTAAAGTGTACAAATATTCGACAGTTCCGTTGCAAATAAACAGATATAATTTTCCTGTTTGAATATGTCATATCCGTTTGGTACTCAAAAGGGACTTTGTGTACGATTTATCTGTAAGTACTTTTTAGGTCCACTGTTGGACGTGGGCTGGCACCACACGGCATGTAACAGTTAATAATATATAAAAAATAATTATTAAATAAATAAAAATTGCGTTTACAATCCAATGTCCTTTACACCCTTAAACCTCCGATGTATCAAATAATAATATGAATTTAAAAATGAGCTACTTCATATTGGATCTGTGCGATTAATATAAAACTGTATTTCGTTAGGAGTCTATAATTATTCTTCTTAACAAAACAGCAACATGAAACAAAGCTGCCTGTACAGTAAGCAGTCAGCTTGATTGTCGCCAATTAGTTGTAATAACGGCTCGCCAGTAACTAGGTATAATTTGTCCGCGAACCACCCGACATTGTCAGTGACGAACAGAATTTCTGTTTATAATTAAATCTTAACTAATATTACTAAATAACTGGTTTTGTCTGGAATTTAATAATACATACTGCATAGGAGCCTATCGGTGGTCAAGAATAATATTTATCTTCTAAAAAATATATTGATACTTAACAATATGTCCGCTATTGTTAATACATTTAATGTTCTTTCGTTTAGATGATCATAGTTTTAATTAGGTACATTTAATTTTTACACAAAAGAGAATCGTATAATAATATATTCCCTTTTTTTAAACAAAGTCTATAGTAGTAGCAATAACAAACAAAACAAAAACAAAAAGTCGATTTTTATGAATATTTAAAAAAGATATGAAAGTTTTTTTTTATTTAAAATGTTTTACGGCTTTGGCCTTAAAGCCTAACTTAATTAATTCGCGAGTATCTTTTTTCCATATATAAATGTAAAACCGAATTCAGAAATGTCGTGTTGTCTTGGAAACGACAATATATTAAGAAAGACCCACCTTACAAGGACGAAAAGATTGTAATGTAATAAATAAATTGCATCACAAAATTAGACACAGGGAGACATTCTTAAAAAATGCTTGAATAACATATATATATATTTTTTATGCTAGTAATTGTGTTCATCTCTTTCATTTTGCCTTTGCTATAAAAGTGAGCGAGAAGGATTTAATAAAGCAGCCCAATTATAACATCTTAAGTAATAAAATTATATTAACTTATATTGGCGGAAGAAATATACCGATAAAAATAATATACAATTGTAACATTGTTACTATTATAGGTGTAGCTGCAGACGTCAGAAAACATATAAAACAAAATCTTCAAAACGATACACTGATAATTATGTGTTTTTTGAATGTGTGATCATTTTGATATTGCTGTAAACAAAATCTTATACAACAATGAATAAACAAACCAGTATGAGTGGGCCTTTGACAGCCCTATTTCGGATAAATTACGAGAAGTTGCTAAAAAAGAGTGAGCTTTCAAAATGTACATTTAATGGGACGCAAATTGCTTACTCTGCGCGCTCGCGTGATTGATTCGACACTGAAATTTTATTGCTGTTTGCTCTTGATGAAATTATAATTTATCATATTTATAAGTACCTTGATTACGCTTTTTTACTGTAAGAAATTGTTTTATTTCATTGATCATAACGTTACACTAATGTTATTGGTGGTTTATTATAGCAAACGAGTAAGCAGCCCACCTTATGGTAAGTGGTTACTGCCACCCATAGACTTTTGTAAGTAACATCATATAGAACAGGTGTTCTATCTGAAGTCGACTACAGATGCGTTGCTACTTCCAAGGACTGAGACGGTCGCCTCATATAAAAGTGAGCCGGAAACCACACCCTTCCACAGAAAAGCCAGAACTGCTTCACGCTAGAAATCGGTGTGGCGGGGGGACCTCCCCCGTCGAACTACATTGGTTCTGCCACCTCGGACGAGGTTTGAAA
>DWNE01003448.1:0-16658 GCA_018249875.1 Cecropterus toxeus | reverse complement strand
ATATGTAAGCAACTTCATATAGAACAGGGGGTTCTAACTGAAGTCGACCACAGATGCGTTGCTACTCCCGAGGACTGAGATGGTCGCCTCCTATAAAAGTAAGCTGACAACCACACCCTTCCACCGAAACGCAAGAACTGCTTCACGCTAGAAATAGGTGTGGCGGTGGTACTTGCTCGGTCGAACTACATTGGTTCTACCACCTGGCAAAATTGCAAGCATGTATACATTGGCAGCAATAACCACTTATGATTTGGTTACCTGCATGCACGTTCGCAAATTCTATTATTAATAATTACTGGGATTGTTATTTAAATTAAAAGAAAATAGTTATCTATGTTCCATACTTCTTTTGATTAAAATCTCTATAGACGATATAATAATATGGTTGGACCATAGACTATGATTTTCAGCCATTAAAAATAAATAAAGCATGAAAATAGCTTAGTTCATGTCGACTCGCTTATGTGAATTCGTAATTATATTTAGGGTCATAAAACGTTATTGGGATGCTGATTTACTTACGAATTATAATATCCAAGAAATATATTTTTTTATTGTCGCTTATATTCATAGTCTATTATTAAATATAACGAAAATGTTATAAAATTCAGAAACCAACTTTCTTTTAGGCGTTATAGATTTTTCTAGTCATTTTACAGGAAAATAACTTGTGATAGAAGAGTTTTCAGGAAAAAAATTAACTATAAATAAAAATATGTGTTAGTCATTCAATAAAATTACGCCCTATGACTTTCTTTGCATTTCGATATCATGAATATAAGAATGAAAAGAATAACACCGTATAAAATAACTGTATATAAAGAATGAAACTTATATAATATAAAAATAATATAAGGGAATATAATTGCTAGCAATATTTCAATTTCGCATCGAAAATTCGTGCGACAACTAAATTCAGGAATAAGCCACGTCATCTAACACCAGGTCGCTCCTGGCTCTCAACTCAATCAAAGACTTTAACAACTTCGCTAAGTTAGAGTGGCTCTAAAATATTCAATAACTAATTAACGTCAGACTCCACAATGCTCATGCATAGGGAGACGGGCGCCTCGCAACTCAATATTTAAGTCAGTCACGTCAATGACTAAAGCATTCACGAGGATTGATGTGTTTCTTAAACCTTTATTAATCTTATTTATTTATTTAACTTTTCGAGGTAGTAATGTAGTCCGACCGGGTAGGTACCAGCGATACACCTATTTCTAGCATCTTGCGTTTGGGTGGAAGGATGTGGTTGCCGGCTCATTTATACATGAGGCGACCATATTAGTCCTCGGAAGTAGCAACGCCTCTGTAATCAACTTTACATAGAATCCCTTTTCTATATGAAGTTGCTTACAAATGCCCATGGGCGGCAGTTATCACTTACCATCAGGTGGGCTGCTTGCTCGTTTGCTACTTCATATTTTTAATATAAAAAAATAATAATGAGTAAAGCTCTTAGAACAAGTCCAAATATGTTATTATTTAACTTTAACCCTTTATTATTACAATATGTATATTAAATATGTTAATATTAGTTTAATCCTTTATTATTATTATTATTCTACTTTAAATAGAAATAATTTTAAGGTGTTCTTCGTAATTTTATATAATATAATAATATAAATATTATATTCGTATAAAATATTAAAAAGTGGTACGCGGCGGCATAAGTTTGAACCCTGAAACCCCGATTTAATTAATATAAACAACCATTTATAAATCGTCAATTTCATACATGTATGTACATGTATGACAATGACGATTTATAAAATGTATGTACATGTACATAATTTTGTGGCGTGGTGTATGACGTGGCCATAGATAAGTTAATTTTCGTCAAGTTTAGTAAAGAATAATTATTTCTTTAAAAATAAATAATTTTAACGATCCATATATATTTTCGTTCATATTAAGTCAAAATGTACTTGACATTTTTTTCATTCAATGTTATATTTATGGAAGTATACGTTCACGTGCTTAAACATTCGTTATCCATTCAAATGAGAATAACGGGATTTAATGGCAGGAGCATGGACAGTCAAAGTGCTCTTGTTCCCAGAGGTGGGAATTATGGCGTAGCGGAACCGAGAAAATACTTCACTTGTCTAAAAATACAATATTATGACCTGCATAACCCTGTTTTTGAAACAAAAGTAATATCACTGAGTAATCCTTTCATTATTTATCAGTATATACAAAAACAATTCTTCGTTCCACTGTTAATGACTTTATTTTTCAACAATTTCACTATGAACTCTTGGTTCAACTGAAAACAGAAAGGGACACTGATCAGGAAAAGTTCACATCACCTTTGTATCCTATATTACACACATGGTATATAATAGTGGAAAAGTCGTTGAAAATGTACTTCTCTTTACCGAAACAAACTGTCGGTGGTGAAATAACTAGTTATTTCTTTTATTTCTATACTACATCAAATATGAAACCCCTAAACTGCATTTATTTACGTATATTTTGACACAAACGCATCATTGACTCATCTTCCTCGCCGCAAAAGGTCATGAAACCCACATAATGCATGCGGAGCCGGCGGCGAACCTAGTGTCTGAATAAGTCTTTCAGAGCCTTCGAGGACGTGAACACAAGCGGTCTTACAGAAATGCATTCATAAGCACGCACGGAAAAGTGGCAGTAGGCACATATTGAATGCACCTTATACTATGCATATACATTTATTACGTACCGCGATTTTACTTACAATACCGTAATAAATATATAAATTTTGGAACTAGCTTGACGCTTGCGATAGCACATAGCAGCTAAATGCTAAAAAGCGTCACGTAAGGAAAAAGCGTTATACATTCTCCATACGATACGAACGGGTTAGTATCGAAATTTTCTGCAAAACTTATTATTTATGTATTTCTGTTGTAAATCATGCGAGACTCTTAGTTATTTGAATTGTCTTATCATTGAAGATTCAAGAATCTCGGTCCCGTGGAGGGACCCCGCCTTATTTTTTGAAGATAGCATTTTATTTGTCATATACCTATTCGGGTGTTTACAATATTATGTCAAGCGTATCTTACTAACCATACTATAAATGTGAAAGTTTGTGAAGATGTATATGTGTTTGCTACTCTTTGATGCAAAAGCTACTGGATCGATATCGCTGAAATTTAGCATGCAGATAGATTAGGACCTGGATTAACACAAGGAACTCATTACCCTGATAAACGTAACCGTTGCGGGCAGAGCCGCGGGAATAAGCTAGTAAGTAAAGACTGTCAGTCGGTTACATAATATACTCGTAGCAACAAACTCGTATAATTGAATAGCACTTATTATGATGAACCTATTCCTTGGCATGACGCTACGCATTAAAACAGTATTAAAAGTACTTGGTCAATCTATTATAGTAAAACAGCTGCACGTTGATGGATAGCTCGCCGTTTACTTGAAATATTGAAGTTTTATCGACTTTAAGTACAAGCTACTTACAGTTACTTACCTTGAAACACTTAGAGTGGCGTGAAACTAATTGCATTATTGTTTTACTAGATGACCCATTGCGTGCACTGATTTCTACCGATTGGCTATTTTGCGACCAAGTTTTCAGGTCGTGGTTTTTATCATTTTGAACCCCAAAACCGGTCACCACGAAATTGCGATTTAAGTACTTCATTGTTTTTTTGGTATTTATTTGAAAAGTATGTTATAGCTTACGAGAACCTTCCTGTGAAGCAAGGAACTGAAAGAAGAAATTTAACCTTAAATCGAGCAGTTCTTGCTGCAAAAATCACTACGTTTCGTCAAAATGTCCATATCTGCCAAAAAACATCATTGTTTACTAAACCAACTTTCTGTTTCATGATAAAGGCCTTGTAACTCCGTATATTTGCAGAAAGAAAATCAATAAACATTAAAATAATATGCAAAAAATTATGTTTCAAAATTCTTAGACATATAAATAGTGGTAATAAATATGGTAACTTAAATTAATAGTGGCAAAAGTGTTTTTTATTATAAATGTGGTTAAGTAAAATTGTAAATATGGTTAAACATTATACGAATAAAATGATGAATAGTGGCAAAACTATACAATAACTGAGTAGCTCTAAGCTCGAATAGGGATTAAGTCAAAAGTTACGAGTAGTAAGTCGAAGCTTTTAAATATTTGAAGCTTATTTTGTGACTTATTTCGTAATAGGTACTAAAATGTTTTAGGAAAATGAAAAATAAGTTGGTTTCATTATAAAGTCAGAATCCCGCGGTATTAAATTTTAGCTTGCATCTTATTACGTTGATGAATGCCGTTAGTTATTAAGGAAAGAAGAAATTATTTTTTGGAAAAAGTAAAAACATTGTAATTTTGTTACTCATTCAACTTTTTAGGTGCTAAAAGGGTAGTTTTTCGTAGCCAAATGGTGAAGGCACCCTTTTACTAAGCTCTCGCTGTTTGTTCGTATGTCACAGGTCTTTATCTCTTGACCGTAAAAGTCACTTGAGGTACTGTTTTTCTATTGAACCGTAATAGGTGCTTTCAATTATCACAAAAGGCGTATATAAAAGAAGTCGTAAATGTTATGGAATCCTCTGTAAACATGTATGACTCTCACTTGGCCAATTTTTACTGTTAAATGTTATGTACAGTCACGAGCATAAATATTTGACTATCGGCATTGGGCAGCAAAAATATCTCTCAAAAACGAGTTCAATAATATCTGTGTACACGAATGCAGGAAAATATCTGACATTAACTGAAATTATTCTGGAATTTTTGACGTCTCATATTCTTGCTTCAACAGGTAGTCACAATTATTTCATGAACATTTTCATCACACAGGTATTTTAATGTCACATGATTGTGCTGCCTGTAAATGTCAGATATTTTGCTGCATCCGTGCAGACAGATATTGAACTCGTTCTTGTGGTAGATATTTTTGTTAACGTGCCCCTGTTCATATATTTATGCTCGTGGCTGTACACGGCTACACCATAGATTGATAGGTGTAGACATGCGACCGGCGTCTCTTATACCAGTTATACCTTACAAAAGGAACTGTTCTTTGTAGCGTAAAGACAGTTTCTTTTCTTTACCCATTCACATATCCTTTGATGAAAACTTCAGTTTCAAATTTTACTTGCAAGAAAAAGACTATCATGTCACTACACTAAATGTACTTTTTGTAATGTAAGAATGTGTAATAAAAATAAATCTAAATATGAGTTATGAAAACTAAAATTTAAGGCTATTAAAGACATTTAACGAAGCACAAAGAATATTTTTGGGCACTTATCAAAGGAGCAATTTTTTTTATCTGTTTGAAATAGTAAACGAGCAGTCCACAGTCCAGTGCAGTCCACCTGATGGTAAGTGGTCACTGCCGCCCATGGACATCTGTACTCAACTTCATATAGAACAGTGGCTCTACCTGAAGTCGATAATAGATGCTTTGCTACGCCTTAAGACTAGGATGACCGCCTCATATATGAGTGAGCCGTATAAGCCATGTTTATAAGTACAAGTTATTATAATATTTAAATGTTAAAGCGTAGGGCATTTTCTTTTTCGAACTTGTGTCTTAATAATAAAGTGTAATGATAGTATTTATTACGAAATTGTTAATTTAAACGGAAATTTACAAGGCATAGAATAGAATAATTAAAGACGTCGGTCCGTAAGAAAGTGCATTTTTAGGGAGCAAGACCTAGCGAACGCGGCGGTAAACACACTCATAAAGGAGTGTGTCGCTGAACACTCTAGAAAGCAAGCAGCTGCAGGAGCTCTGCTCTATGCGGTTATTAATATTAAAACGTGTCGCGGAGTTGCTGCAGAAAATATTGGAATAAAATGCTCAAAAATAACAAAACCGACGACACCTTTTAACTCTCTTACGGAGCTTATGGTAGTGTTCCAATTGAGTGTACCTAATTGTAGAGCCTAATTTAACATTATAACATTAAATTTTGTATGGTTTATAGTATTTGTATATTGTCTCTGACTTCTGTGAATTATTTTACGTCTAAATAAATTGATTTTTATCGATGGTAACGGTGTCGTTTTTATATATTTCCATTTGTTTATTATTGAAAAGTATTATTAATTCATCCATGAGTCTTTTAGTCTACTGCTGGTCCACACATACCACTTCTATTTGACGCCTCTTTTATTTAAAGCATCCGTATTTTCTAAATCCGACGGTTTCCTCATGTCTATAAGCCCAATAAATTATGAAATAGAATAAATGAGAAAATATTTGAAAAAAAAAATGCAATTCACTGCTTTACTTTGCTTATTATATTAAGACCTTCAGGAAGTACAAAACTAGTACGTACTCTAACCACGTGGTAACTCTGGCTGCGGTCAGCCCACGCATATACAGATACGTCGATCTACAATAATATAATGTTTACAATCATTACACTGGCTATTTTACCTAAGCGCATCAAGTAAATTAAAACCTAGACGGTTAATGACACAACAAAACTTAGTAATGTGCCGGATATCGTCGGTATCCGTATCCACGAATATTGAAGGCAGAAGAAATATCCGTATCCGTTACTTTTAGGCAGATCTCGAACGGATCTTATATACCTACCAATGTTGCCCCTATTTGCAGGCACCATTAAATATATATATATATATATATATGTGTGTGTGTGTCAATCAAACTGAGACGATTCTAATAATCCATACGTCATAATCCGTCAAGCCAAGGTTGTAGCGCGTGCCAAAGAAATGGACATACATACAAACGAACATACATACGCTCAAAAAACATTACCTTCCTTCTGATGTTTACGTTTTCGTCAATCATTGTAAAATAAAAGATCGAACGAACACTGACATCAAATAAGTAAAAAATTTAAGAATGTTGAGATCTGTACCCCTATTCGCGGATCTAGGCACTAATAATCCGTATTCATATCCGGTATCCGTGGATTTATTATTTAAACGATCCCGCACATCTCTAACAAAAGTATACGCAAGCTTTAAGTCATTTTAAAACAACGCTAAAGCCATTACAAGTTTAATACTTAGGGTTATCCAAGAATGTTTTATAACGCTGCCTCCTTAAAATATCCCGGTGATATTACTCGGGCACACCAGACGCAGCGGGGTAAATACGAGCAATAAGGTATCGCAGACGCAGTACAATGCCCTTAGCATCAGTTTGTTATGTTTTTCAAAACGATCACCGTTTTCGTGCATACAGTGTGATGAACATTGCATGTTCTTTGTTTTTCGTAGTAACCGACCGAAAGTTTGGTTTTGGTTTCGGCCTTAGTTTAGGTTTGGGCCAAAAAATGTCCTAATCTTTTGGTCGTGTCAAAACACGAGCTTTCATGAATTATTGTATGTCGTTATAACTACACATTCCTTTTTATATATTTTTCATATTATATATTAATTATTACTTTATATTTGTTACATATTACATATTTTAAAGATTTTCTTTGTATTTAATTTGGCACTATTTAACTGTTAGTAATCAGTATGTATATGCAAATATTTGTTAAGAATATTGTAGATTTCAGTTTCGGCCGATACTAAGAGCCGGGCCATAAGTTCGGTTTCGGTTCAAAAACTAGTTTCGGTCGGAAACTGGTTTTTGGCCAAACCTTGTAATGTACGTTGCATTTTTGGGCAAAAGCGGTATGGATGATGGTTTTGAAGAAATGCAAGGAAATCAGACTAAGGGTATATAACACCTCAGTGGTTGATTGTCTCTGATATTCTAACTTACTCCTCAAATTTTACAAAAATTGTATAGTTAGAACCTTATCAATTATTGTGAAACGTTCACGAAAAGTGTTATTGATAAAGTTACTTCCTTGAAAAGTGAAGTTATACGATAAACTATGACCTCCGGCCCAGTTAAGTCAAGATTATATTTTTGTTAATTATTTAAAATCTTATCGTCAACGTTGAGTAACGTTTCGTGCTTTGGTTTTACATAATATTTCGCGGCATAAATCTTACTTTAATGAATAAGTCGAATTATTATTCATTAAGCAATATATGCTTGTTGAATAATAATTCGATGGCATTACAATATAATGTGGAAAATAATAAAGAAACAATATTTTCAAGGACTGTCAGCTGAAAGTAATCTATGAAAACTATATTTAATAAAATCATACCTAAGAATAAATATAGACATATCAGAGTTTCTTGTAATATGAAAAGTAGCGTGTTAGATTTTCAAAAGATTTCATCAAGATAACTTTGACATATAATAAGTAAATAAAACATTCATAAAATCATGTTTAGATTGTATCGCATTGGTTTTAAAAAGGAACTCTCGGTTACAAATGAACTGAACTACATTTTTATTTGGCTTTAACTGATAATAATGCTATGTCGTGTGCCGTGAACTCCTTCATTGACAGCTGCCGAAAACAGAAATGACATTTCGGGAATAATCTGCGGAAAGACAGACAAATCCTGGTGACCCGTTTTATTATTCAAGTGACACCCAACCAAACGTGAAGTAAAATTGAAAAAACGTTCCCTGCTTCTAGAATAAATCGACAGTAACCCACATCCACAAAAATACAAAGTAAACGTATTTGCATTGTAATATAAAAGTGACCATTAGGGTCGTAGGATAATTTATTGCTTCGTGCAAAAGAGATAAACATTTGTATTCATTAATCACAGTAAGTGTTCTAAGTTTTCTGAGAAAAGTTCAGGTTTTACAGTGAATTATTTACATTTCAGGGAACCAAGAAATTTCTACAAGAGCACTTAATTTTCAAGTAGTATTCCTGAATTTGTGATTTCAAAAACACGTGAATGTGTACCGAACGTAACGGGCCGCACGTGCAAACGTTTTTAAGACTTTACGGCAGTTCCGTACAAATTCACTGTGCGTACGAGGAAGTAATCGACTATTACGAATAACAAGTACGGTTTGCTTACCGACTTTATAATAAACGGTTAAAATTATTTCAAATTGTATCACGATACTGGAACGTAGAACTTTTTCAATAAAAGTAAGGTTAACGGTAACACAAGTAAAAAGTCTATTCACTACACGCTGCAATTGAAACACTGATCCTCCTTGTTCCTAGTTAGTGCGGCTAGTGCCTCATTCCAGTCCTAAGTAAGGAACGCGGACTGACTGCATAGTTATCTACCAGTTAAGCACGAACTTTTATCCTTCGTCAGATGTGCGCTCGGGCGCGTTTTCTTGGAATCTGGACTCTACATAACTATAGCGAGGCTCGAAGTACTGTTTTAAATTGTCTTTTTCTTAACGATTACAGTTATAATTCTTTTATTTAAAGGTTTTATTTAAAAAAATGTTTAATGTGTGATAGAGGTACACACATTAATCATTTTTTTTATATGTGCAATACCTTTACAAAATTGTTACTGTAAATTTACCTCGTATACATATATAATTTAGTTATCTAGCTCCGTGATACGTGTCGTGTTATTTGTAGTTTAGGAAACATTTAGAATTCTTATTTTAATAGAAAATAATAAGAGCTTTTGTAGATATTCATGTATTTTTATAGCTATTTTACTCAAACCGTTTTTACTATATTGATAAGATTAAGAAAAATGAGTATTCGGCTGTGAACAGTGATAAAATTGTACAGTTAAATCAAGAAAAAAGAACTGGCGGAATTCGATATACTGAAAGGGTGTTTCAGATGTGTAATATAAAAAAAGAAATACACTTGAACATGTGTGATATCTTTTGATAGGTGTTCACGCTCTTTATTAATGATATGGAGGTTTTAAACTTGACATATTATTGTAGGTCAACTTTACAATTACGGTTGCAAAATTATATAAAAATGCTACAGATAGGATACAAAGGTAGTGTTTGAGATATTTTGAGTTATTTTTGATAACGTTATATATTTTTAATGACCGTAGAAATAAAGTTTTACGATAAATACTATGAAATATAATATTATTTTTGTTGCCTATAAAATTTTATATTCATCCTGACTGCAGTGGTTTAACTGTGCATGGTACAACTCGCTTTTTGTTATTTATATCTAAAACTAAACCTAAAACCACGCGAACGATGTCATGAATTCAGTTAGCTTAAAATATCCAGTACATTCCTACGTGGGAACGTTCGTTGTGAAAAATATGGAATAAAAGTATAATAAATAATCTAATAGCAAAGAGCCTATTAAGTACATTGAAAAGCGTTCGTTGCAAAACATATCAGCATGCGGAATAACCGGCTCTACGTGCATAATATTGATGCCGCGAGCAATTGCTTTACAAATATGTAGACGGCATGCATATTGTTCCTTCGAAAAGGGGTAGGAATAAAGGTTTATTAGAATAAAACGGCGGGTTTCGCGGTTATTGTTTGTTTAATTATTTTTATTATAGCGTTATTCTGGTAAATAGTGCTACGCAAGTGTATCAATAATTTGCTTCTAATTTAGTGTTTTACAATAAACTGCTTTTAATATTTTATCATGAATGGATATCAAATGTTACTAAATACGAGTATTTTAACTGTATCGACTATCGAGTACCTGTCAGTACAATCAATAAATTTAAGGTACCTAATTAAGACTTCAGTCTTCAACGCACAGGAAGTAGTCTGTCAATGTAACAATGTTACAAACATTTTAAACAAAGGGTAATTATTTTCTTTGTCAATGCAAGCTATGTTCCTTTCGAGCGGGTCCTGATGAGGTTGCTAACTAGTGACACGAATAAAAGGATCGATTAATTTCTATTTTTATCCCATGGTTGTGCCGCGCCACTTGCCCGATTGACTGAAATGTTATAAACAAATGATATGTTATATATTTATGGTAGTAACTTTTGCTGTTGGACTCCAAAGGCACCATCGCCTCATGTATTTTTTCCTTATAACCCTTTAACGACCCGCGTGACAGAGCGGTCACCATTGCGGTCTAACACACTAGATCACGACCAGACAGACATCTAAAAATGGATTTGTTTTGGGTATGGGTGTTTGTGTATTCGTCTTTGTGTGTGTGTCATCCACGACACAGGAAAAAAATCCTAGTGTGGGGCTTTGAGTATGGAAAATGTTATTACTTATAATATTGAAATGTAGTCAAACACTGATTTGAAAGGTGGTAAGGTAGTGTTTTAATGGTAAAAGTGGTAAGGTAGACAAACTTAGCAGAGGCGTTCCAACTTTGTCCGACTGTTGTTAGAAGTACTTATGCCAATGTGGCCAATCTCAGGTAAAACCTTCCAGCAGGCCTTCCAGTTATAGATTCCCATCAATCGTTTCCAACCTTGTTCCATCTAAATCTATAATTAATTGATCCGAAGTAAATTTATAACGTCTCGAATAATTCAATAGGGTTATACCCTTCCTGATCAGCGTAATCCCTACAAAATTATGTTTGCCAAATTACACAGTAATACATTTTAAAATATCGATACAAATTGGATTTGAAATCTCTATGATTTGAAATACATGCACAATGATAACATTTGACTCATAAAGCCTACTGAAAATATTTTTTTTGAAAAGCTATTTATTTTTAAATAACTTGATGAAAGGAACGTTGTCTACTGAAAATAGTGTATTTATAAAGTTACTTATTTTAAAAATAACATGACAGTAACGTGGTAAAACATTACATTACAGAACAGACCAGTAGGTACAGAAATCGTAGCAAACTATAATGCATAGTGTAACATGCAAACTACCAATCTATCGATCGAACAATAACATTTTGCGCGTACTTTTTGTATTAGTTTCCGTGCAAGCAGGTTGCAAGTTTCTCAAACGGGTCAGTTTATGGTAAGCTGTACTGTAACGGCACCGATTCCACACATTGCTACAGAGGTAATAAATCTTTTTCAGGGTAATCGACCGCTGTAAGGTGTAATGCGGTAAAATCCACATTGATTTAATGTGCTATACTTAAATTCGCAGTTATAGCCTAATGGTTGAAACTTGGCCTTTCAATCGAGGGTCCGAGGTTCGAATCCCACCACTGATTTTTCTAAAATTATGTGCGTATTAGCATTTATTTATCACTGCCTTACGGCGAAGGGAAACATCGTGAGGAAATCTATACATTTGAGAGTTCTCTAAAAAAAAGACTTCTCAAAGGCGTGTGAAGTCTACCAATTCGCACTTGGCCAGCGCGACGGACTATGGACTAAAACTCTCTCATTCTGTGAGAAGACTTGAGCCCAGCAGTGGGACAATAATTGGTTGACGACGACTTAAATTCTGTAAAATTGTCTGAATACGATCAATATAGAGACATGGTCGTCGTACTAAGTCCTGCCATGGCCTACAAAGTTTACTACACTTACTACCTTATTAAAATGATATTTTATTGAGGTTCTGAACTAAGTAAAACTGATATTAAGCCCACAAGAGGGTTATTTTCAAATAGCAGATTCTTTTGTATAAACAAATTTGTATCTTCATGAGAAAAATCTTTGTTAACTATTCATTTTACTTTCAATTGTGCCTTTTAGAATAACACTAGTCTTATTTTCGCTGGTTAATCACAGAAATGGCAAGGTCTACGTACGGGAATTGTAGTTTATAGAGGGTTAGGCACATTAAAGGCCACAACAATGGCTTTGTTTCGCCTCATAACCTGGCAGAGTTCCGGAGTAATACTGAGATAAATGAAATAATTAATGTAACAGAAACGACGTTGTGGGATTAAGGTGTATTGTATAATAAATTGTGCTCGCCTAGTTTAGAAATTTGACCGATAATTCGTCAAACAAACAAAAATGAAAGAAAATTGGTCAATTAACAAAGATAAAACTATTTTGTCTTGGCATCTTTATTTATCTAGCTATGCCCCGCGGTTTTACACGCCACTACATAAGAAAAAAAAAACAAATAAACAAACAGTGTTGTTGTTATAAGCTTATAGCTGTCCTCAGTATTTGGACTATTGAACACATATTTTTTTCAATTCGAACAAGTAGTTCATAAGATTAGTGCTTTCAACCAAACGAACAAACTCTACAGCTTTATAATATGAGTTAATCTGTATGTATGTATTTGTATTTATTATTGATGAATATGCTAATGCTTGTTCATTTGCTATGAATTGCTGAGGAGTAGTAAGTATTGCGGTTGTATAGCTGAGTTATTATTACTCATTCATATCATCATCGAGCTTCATAAGATTTATTTTAATTGCGTACCTGCATACAAAACACCTAGATATAATTCAATATAGTACGTACCTATAAGAAGCAACACTGTTCAATGATATTAGGCAGCAACAAACCTTTAAAATATTATCGACAGGAACCTTTAAAATACATATCAAATTCGTACTTCAGATAGTCATGGAGTATTTGGGTCATTTAATATAATCTTTATATCGCAAAACACACTTCAATATTATATAATGCTGATATTTCATTTCATGAAATAATATTGTAACAGAATTCCCGAGTGTAATTAAATATTTAATCATTCGACTACGGAGTAAAATGGCTGATTTCCTTCTATATAGAATTTATACAAAAACGATTTGGCCCGCTATTATTGCAATGTTGACTGTAAGTGTAGGTCAGTTGGCCTCACCAATGCTATTTATTTACATTGCTCGGCCACTATGAAGCTTCTGTAATTGCAATAGCAACGAACTAAATGTACCTACTTTTTTACTCCACTTAAATATAGCTAGCAAGTTTCACCGTGTTACGAACTTATTTGTTGTATAGTTTTTCAGAAAAGCGGCAGAAGGAAAGTTATGTTTTTCGAGTGTGTATATCCATATAACACGACTGTAGCATAAACGATTTTATGTTTTTTAACGTAAGAGGATTATCGTCTATAGACGGTGTAGTTAGATTCATCTTGATAGTTCGAGTGACATTCAAAATTTAACAAATCAAAACGATTCGACATAATTATGTGCCTTATTTATGCGGTTGGCTTACTCGTTTTTTAAAACATGTGACTTGTTATGTCGCTTTAAGATTGGCCCAGATTTTACGTTTTACACTTAATGTACACGCTTCATAACTGAAAACAAAAGAGTATAGTGCATAATACTTACGTTTCAGAGCTTTTTGAGGTGTAGCCCCTTCGCGACAATACTTGTAAGGCTTCAATATAAAATGAAAATAAAAGCTAAAAGACGAAAGGTTTCCCTGGCCCGTGTGTAGCAAGAATACGCGGTGGGTGTGGTGAGGCTCAAGTTACAAGAACAGCTGCCCAACTGTTGAGGCACGGCGTCACATCACACTGTTAACGGAAACTAATTAGGGGTTGACAGCGTTTTCTATCATAGACAAAGTCTTCCCCTTGTAAGATAAAAGAAAAGTAATAGATATGTAACCTAAGTTTCATTCGTCTGTATTTATGAATATTTTCATGATCGTTGCAGAGTAAATTTTAATTTGATGATATTGATTTACATGCTCGTATTTTCAACTGCTACTGACTCTACCGCAGAAATGTTTTCACGCGCCTTTTATATTGTTATACTCGGTACGGTATGTATGTACCTATTATATTGATACACTCTTATGAAAACAGTAAACTGTACAAACGAACTCACTAAGTCATCAAATCAAAAATAACCTAGTGTCATAAACAGGGCCTTCGACACTTTCAGCTGTATTAATGAGTGTAAAAATGTCTTATATAAAACTTGAGTCTATGTACATACGCAACATTTCTCAGAAATGAAAAATTAAATAGCCTTTTGAGGCTCCACTATTAGTATGTTAGTGGTTTCCGACATGAGGCCGATTGGACGTGCCATAGCCGTGAGTCACGTAACGGATACGCTGCTTACTTCGAAATTGATGTCTGTGCTTGATGCATTCCACTTATTAGTATGCTTTACTTTGAATCCATTGATCCTTTTTGACGTAATACTCTTTTACGGTCGGTTGGATTGAATACAAGTTTCAGTACTGTATGTTAAAATCAATAATAGATTTAAAGTAGTTGGTGCTTTAAAAAATGTGGTAATAAGATTAAACTGATAATACATTATTGTCCTAGATTTATAATTTAGTACAATCGGGGTATTTTATTATAAAATGCTAAACGTTTAAATCATTTTACATTAAGTTGTATTCCTTTAATATACTAAAACGAATCTCGGGAATTAAACCTTTTTATCGGCAGCCATCTGCGTACCGGGACCTTGTATAAATTAAACTCGGTTATGAGACTTTCTGTTACAAAAACTTGAACAGAACTGCTATCATTGAATAAGAAAACATATCTTTCTTTATTAAAATAGAATATTTTACCCTTAGCATCTAAATTAAACGTTGCTTCAATTCTTGTTCTGGTAAATGGAAACGTATTCTTTTACGGAGCTTTTATTTTACAAACCGCATACCAGAAATGGAGATACGGAAAGTTCTTTGTTTGTAACTCTTAACGATTCGGGGGCATCTGATTGATTGAAATCCATGCAATAAAGTTGCGACTTAAATATTTTAACGGTTTGTTGCTGTGTATAGGCGCGAATGTTGGCGCGATGCCAGGATACCGCTGTGAGGGTGTTCCGCGGTCAGGTATCCGTATACAGATTGATCACTCTAATACATTAAATTGTTGATGTTAACATTGATTTTATAAATTGATTTCAAATAAAACAGTTTATCGTTCAATTATAAAAAACTTGGTTAAGTAAGCTCCGCCATCAAGTAGGTCAGTACAAAATAAATAAAAGAGGTTAAGTAAATAAAAATTTGGAGAGATCTCAACCAGATTCAACAATTCACACTATTTATAAAGAAAAATGGCTTCATCAAAAATATACAAGTAAATTGGAGCCAGGTAGACGATTTTATTTATATACTTGTTTACCATCGACAAATATTGGTAGTTTATCTCATCAATGAAACATTATGAGTATATGAAGGTAAGTTATTTGAGATAACAATAGTTCTTCTTTTATTACGATGGAAACCCATTTACAGGCTGTATAGGATTGGATTGTTATCGGCATAAGCAACAACATAATATTAAACTCTTTAATAATAATAATATATCGTCCAAAATATTATTGTTTCCTATTGTTTTTATTTTTGACAAGCTATTAGCGGTCTCTACTTTTTCAAATGTTTATACATTATTTTATTTCAGTCAATAGAAAAGAGAGAAATCATAATATCCAATTTTATGTAAATAACTATAAGTTTGCTAAGCTTAGACAGTGATTTGGGTAAAGCGATAACTGTGGCACTTAAATACCATTCATACACGAAAGCACGCGATCTGAACGAGCATTGACTGCCTACTCTTTAGCGACTTTTAGTATTCGATTAGTCGCAACTTTTACCTGACTGCGTCAGAACGATAGTAATGTTCTTCGAGCGTATGTATGTTTGTTTGCACGTATGTATGTCCACTTCTTTGGCACGCACTACAGCCCAAACGGCTTGACGGATTGTGACGTATGAGATATCAATAGAATCGTCTCAGTTTGCGGAGTGACACAGACTATGTACTTTTTAAAAATGGCGCCTACAAAGAGGGAAAAAGATAGGCATGGGACGATTTTTTTAATTATTGCTACAACATGGGTATCAAATGAAAGCTAGTAAACAAACCATTCTAAATATAAATATTATAGTACTTTTACTTGACTATTTTGTCGATAACGCATATAAAGCGTTAAGTTACATAGGTATATCATTATGAACAAAAAAATCGTTTTACGTAGTCGGGTTTTATGTTATACAATTTTGTATC
>DWNE01003447.1:0-16660 GCA_018249875.1 Cecropterus toxeus | reverse complement strand
CGCATACAATGACGGTCGAATCGTGACGGTCGGTAGCGGCATCGGGGAGGTATGCCCGAACATACATAAAAAAAAAAAAAATAATAAAAAATATACGTGACGAATAGATAACCTCTCTTCCTTTGGGAAGTCGGTTAAAAATTAGTGGTGCGTGCCTGGGATTCGAACCTCTGATCCTCGGTTGAGAGGCCGAGATTCAACCCTAATGGTTGAATCTCGGCCTCTCAATAATTATCACTGCTCTCAATAATTATGTTATAAATAACAATTATATAATATATGTAATACGTATTTAATTACATAAGTGCAAAGGCACTTATTTAGGTATTTTGTCTAGTACAAGTACTTATAAATTGCAAGTATGTAAGGTATTTACAACTTACCTACATACCATGTCATAGTAAACAAAGGGCAATAAACATTCTCAGGTGGCTCTGATACACGTGATATGTAATAGGATACGTTAGAACCCAATGAACAATGGATAGGAATCCCGTAATCAAGTTTATTGCCTAAGAGCATATAGACGCAGGAAAGAGAACTTTTGACTCCTAAAATGCAACATTGCAACAAAGCCAACAAAATATTTTAGACCACAATTATGTCGCTAGTGTTTGCTTCGACAAAATTGTCAATTAAAAGTACTATAATATTCCTATACGTTTTTAGAATGGTCTATATACTATCTTTCAAAAGTCCCCACCCCCCCCTCCTATATTATAGCCTATGTCACTCCGCAAACTGAGACGAATCTAACATGTATTTCTATGTTATAGAAACATACGCTCGAAAAACATCCACCTTCGGACGCAGTCAGTTACCTATTACATCTAGTGATTTAGTTTATGAAATATTACAAAATATTCCTTAAATAGTTTAGTTGTTGATGTCGAACAAAAAAATCACGTTTGCTGTATGAATTTTTTTTTTAAATAGAACTGGTAGGTACTTCGAAAGAATATTGTGGCAAAGAAATAAACGATATCTTTTTAAACTTCATATATATTAGTATCGGATGTATACTATCTATTTACCTATACTATAGGTTAATAGATACGTAAGTTATTTGTAGCTTTTCAAATATTATAAAACGTATGATTAACTATGTTTGAACATAACAATGGTAATTGGTTTCCATGTATAACTTTAATTGATTTAACACTATTATGTTGTCGTAATGAATATTATTTTATGCATTCTACACATAATTGCATTTACCTCCATATAATAATATTATTTAATTAAATTGTCATATTGTATTTTTTATATAATAATGAAGTAGCAAAGTATGTAAGTGGTTACTGCCGTCCATGGACATATGTAAACTGGACTATCATGGACTTTATGTAGAACAGGGGTTCTATCTGAAGTCGATCACAGATGCATTGCTATTTCCGAGGACTATATTGTTCGCCTCAAATACAAGTCAGCCAGCAACCACACGTTTCCACCGAAACGCAAATACTGCTTCACGCTAGAAATAGGTGCGGCGTTAGTAGCCTCCTCGGTCGAGGTTAAACTGGTTCCTCCACCTGGTCAGATATAAAACAGTGATTCTATCTGAAGTCGGTCACAGATGCATTGCTACTCCCGAGGGCTAAGATGGTCGTCTCATATATAAATGAGCCGGCAATTACACCCTTCCACCGAAACGTAAGAACTGCTTCACGTTAGAAATAGGTGTGGCGGTGGTACTTCCCCGGTCGAACTACATTGGTTCTACCCTGGTAACCAATGTAGTTCGACCGGTATGTTACATTTATACAGAACAATGACATGCAATTACGGAATAAGTAGGCACCTAATTAGTGCAGATAGTGTATGAGAGTGTGTGTATGTACTTACCGAAATAATTATGAGGTATAATTGAGGTTAGGGTTAAGTTACTTAATCGTTTGGTTTTTCCCCCGTTTCGATATTAATATTGGTGGCGGGGAAAACCATACGATTGAATTTGTAGCATAATTTCGCCTTTTTTGGGATCCGTATTCAAAGGATAAAGACAGGACCCTATTAATAAGATTCCGCTGTTTGTCTGTTCGTGTGTCTGTCACCAGGCTGTATCTCATGAACCGTGATAGTTAGACAGTTGACATTTTTACAGATGATGTACTTCTGTATTCACTATAACAACGATTACATACAATAAAGACATAATGAAAGATATTGAAGGGAAGCTCCCATACAACAAACGTTATATTTTTGCTCAATATTAATAACAGTAATGTTATCACTTTAAAAATAAATAAATGCATTTAAATAAAAAAATATATAAGGGTTTTTTTTTAAGATACGTACGGAAACCTTCGTGTGCGAGTCCGACTCTTACTTGGCCGTTTTTTCTTTGGTAACATCATACACGAACATCATATTCATGGCACATTGTGTGTCGTCATCAATGTAAAGAGATATTACTTTCAAAGAGTAAATTGTCAAATTCCTAAAAGTGTAATATTTAAAGGTAAATCCTTCGTCATTTGTCTATGGCAGACCCAAACATCTTAATCTCAACCTTTATTGCTACAAGTACTAAGCATTAGTATTAACGTTCCAGATATGGCTACCTTAGCATATGCATGCGCGTGGTACCCAGAAACGACACAGACGGCTGGGTGTTCCGGGAACCCACAGTCAGTGTGTTCAGAAACGTGGAACGCTACGCCATCGCGCCGAAGCCCCGCCACGCGAAGCGCCTCTTCGACGGCGACTTCCACATGGAATTCTGCGATAACTTGAAGCAGTTGCTGCAGGCGTACTTCAGGGACTTCAGTTTTGAGAGGCAAGTGCTCGGATCTTGATTATGTTACTGTTCAACAGAGGCATAGCGTGCCTTGGCGGACCCTGTATGAAATTTAAGGGGGCCCTTAGGAAGGTAAAGATTTCTCACAAAAGAAAAAAATGTTTACAGAAAATTAAAAGAAAGATTTATTCATGATAATTATCTATGTCAAAATTTGGGATTTTTTTATTAATTTTTGCTTACGCATGTTGGGTTGCCCGGGGCCCCCGTGGCCAGGGGCCCCGTATAATTGATACACATACGGCGATAGCTACGCCCCTGCTGTTCTTCTACTGGGCTTTTACTTTTGGCAACTTACTGTTAAGTGGACTGCATGCTTGAGATCTATTGCAGTATTATAAAAAGAAAATCGCACAATTCAAAATTCATCAATTTTAAGTAAAAGTTTTTTTCATCAGAAGTAGGAAACATGTATGCATCCCCTTGACGGGAAGTGGTCAGTCTGTCAGCAACTTCATATAGATCAGGCGTTCTCTTAGATGTCTATCACAGATGCGTTGCTCCTCCCGAGGACTGAGATAGTCGCCTTATATATAAGTGAACCGGCAACCACACCCTTCCAACGAAGAACTGGTTCACGTTAGAAATAGGTGTGGCGGTGGTATCTCTCCGGTCGAAGTACACTGGTTCTAAAACCAGGTTAATAATAATTAGAATGATAAATTAATGAATAAATTAAACATTAAATTTAAACGCTTTCTACACGCATAGCCCCACACTAGGATTTTCTTCTGTGTCGTGGGTGCCATGGACACACACAAAGACGAATACACAAATACCAAAACCTAGAACAGAAATCTAAATTCATCATTCATCATGTCTGACCGGGGATCGAAGCCGGTCAGATAATTAGTATGATATTATAGCTAAACGTGGTTTCCTTCTACATTCCAGGTTAGAGCGACCATGGCGCGCGTTTACCGCCGGCTGGCCGACAGACATAATGGCGAGGAACCTCGGCATTAACTCCTCCTTTATCAACGGTGACCACTGCTATGTGCTGGTTAGGGTCTCCAGGTACAATAAAACGTTGTCAACCTTATTGTCCCAATGCTCTCATAAACACATTACCTTGTTATTGTTACCTCCTTGTAACGCAGTGGGGTAATGAGACAATACCTTCATTCAACGTGCTGGCCAATTTTAGATTGGTAGACTTCACGCGCTCTTGAAAACATTATTTTTATGATGAGATTATTTTCCTTTCCTATTAAGCAGTGCTTATTAATTTCTAATACTCACATTATTGTAGGAAAATCTGTGGTGCCTGGTATTTGAACCTCGGACCTTCGATAGAGCGCCCGAGGTTCAACCATTAGCCTATTAAACACAATAACTACAATACAATAATATAAAAATATTTATTGTATGCCGAAACGATTGATTGATTGATTGATTGATAGCAACTAATGCAAACAATATCTTTTTATTTTATATGTTTCGTCAACCCATTATTGTCCCACTGCTGGGCCTTCCCTCAGAATGAGAGAGTTTTAGTTCCACCGCGCTGGTCAAGTGCAAACTGATAGACTTCACACACCTTTGAGAACTCATTTTTTATGAGAACTCTCAGATGTGCAAGTTTCCTCACGATGTTTTCCTTCACCGTATAGCAGTGATAATTAAATTCTAATACGCACATAATTTTAGAATAAACAAAGTTGACCTGGTATTCGAACCTCAGACCCTCGATTGAGAGGCTGAGTTTTTACCATTAGCCTATCAAACACAACAACTACAATATAATATGTACTAAACACGTTTACTATTGATAACAATATATCGGGCACATGATCTAAGGTCTAATGGAAGGAAGCATCTTTCTATTTTATATGCTTACGTGTTGAATTTTGATTTACAGATTCCGAGAAACAGCAAAGTTGGGTGACTTACCGCCTAACATAGACGTGGATGACGTGGTATTCGATGCCATACAGGACACGGAGATCGGAGACACAGTATCTGTAGCAGATTTTATTAGGAAATACGGTTCGCATTATATCGCATCGTATATTACCGGGAACTCTTTGTATCAGGTGAGACAAATTTTAAAATGTTTTTAAGTTTAGCGAATTTTTATCTTTATTTTCGACGTGTCCGTAGAATTCTATATGTATAGTTGTGTGAATATTTATATATGTCAATCCTGACCAGTTAAAAGTGTTTTTAATTAGTAAAAAATGATAAAAAAGTACTTTTTTACCGAAAGTTATTGACAATAGTACTTTTGTAGCACTTTTAGTTCGTAAACATAAATATGTGTGCTCAATGATTAAAGGATCTAAATTCTAAATGTTCCATTATGTAGTACTTAGTTGGGGTTCATTTAAGTTCACGTCCAATTTGATGGCCTCTGAATGGTTGGTTAAATTTTGTAGCACTTTTCGTTCCGACGTATTTAAACATATACACGAGTAAACTAGGATACCATTGTAGTACTTGCTTTTTACCTTTAGCCGGACCGTAGTACGGCTACAAAATAGCAAATGTTTTTCCATTTTGTAGTACTTTAGTTCGAACTTTTTTCAAGTATTAGATAGAACATGACATGCTCACTTGGGTGGATCTGATATTCCGAATACCGAATTAGGTGGCCCGATAAGGCAACGGGCTCAAAGTCACGGAGACATCCCGGAGTATTCTTGGCAGCGCGGAATTCTACGGATATTGGAGGGCGGAGGGTGGGATTCAGTAAAGGGCTTTAGGGGAGGGGGGTGGAAATCCTAGATAACCACGGCGACGGACACCTTTATAAGGTTTCCCTCTTGAGTACATAATATATAGGGCGCACTTGTAGCATTTTTTGACATTTTGTAGTACGTTTAGTCTGGATCTTTTCAAGAGACGACTAATACTAGGTAGAATATGACATACATGCTTGCAATGTGCTTGTGTACTCGCGCAGCGCGTACGCGCATCAAGGAGCACGTGAAGTCTCACGCAAGGTGCACAATTTTTTTAACATAGTTTGAGCTATTGTAGCACTTTTTGTCATTTTCTAGTCGTAGTACGGTCCGGAAAAAGTCAGGATTAACGTATTAAGTCCGAATCTTTCTAAGTAACGACTAGGTACTAGGTAGAACCATGTATGGCATTACATGGTTGCAAGGTGTTCGTGTTCTCGCGCGGCGTGAACGCGCGCGTCCAAGAGCGCGTGAGGATGTACGACGCGGTGCGAACACATTTTGAGCTATTGTAGCACTTTTTGACAATTTGTAGTCATACTACAGTCCGGAAAAGGTCGGGACTAAAATAAGACTAATCTATTTAGCCCGGATCTTTTCAAGAGACGATTAGGTACTAGGTGACCATGGTTACAAGGTGTTCGTGTTCTCCCGCGGCGTGTACGCGCGCATCAAGGAGCGCGTGAAGTCTCACGGCGTGTCTCGCACGCCGTCGCAGGAGATCACCGACTTCTTCTCGCCCGTCTTCGCCGCGCACATCGGCGCGGTCAAGGTTCGATTGCTGGGGTTCTATACTTTGTATTTGATGCTATTTATCATACCTTAAATCGTGTAGACTTCATGACAACTTTTGTTCCTTGTGTCAACTTAATTTCAAATATGCGGGTAGATTTATCTTATTTTTCAAAAACAAATTCAGAGTTTACTTATTACGCTGTAGCATAAGACGAAAATAATTAGTCTATAGCCATGACCGTTATTTCACATGACGTTTACCAAGAACAGAAATGTACAGCTAATTATTTATTAATGGGAGATAAAGTCATTTTGCAATAAATAAAAAATCCACGCGACTTAAATAGTGCACTCAAAATGACCCAGACACAGTTTCAGTTTTGAAATCGATATAAGTAACTTTTTATTTACTATTAAAAATACTTACATCTCATACTGACATTCCCAATAAATGCAAAAAGGGACTTTATTTAATTTGCCATATAATACGACAGAAATATCTTCTAGATTCTGTCCCTTTTGTTTCTAGATCCAACCCTACTAGTTAAAGGGACTAATTTACAAAATTGTTAAAAAAAACTATTATAATTGAAATACTTTTCCCTGACTTCACATTTCAGCTTACTTTAGTAATGGTATCAAATTACAAAGTACAGAATCAATCCAATGATTATGATATGCGTGACATACATCCATAAATTTTCAGCATTTTCACATTTCCATCCGTAAATTCATATCATAATGGATGTTTCAAGCAATATCATTCATGGCGTCATCGCCATCCATAAAACTTCTTTTCTCATCATTATCAACATTCATATCATGCATGCATATGCATCGTGTGCACTTATCATTGACATTTTCATTTTGACACAAAAAGTAAATGTAAAATATATGATATGTCTAGAAATATTATTAATGGCGTTTCATATAAAAATAATATATGGATAATGTTTTACACTACATTTACAAACGCTTCACAATTTTTCGCTTAGAAACTGTAAAATTTGTAAATATATAAAAAATAAATGTCTAATAGCTAGAACAAGTTTCAAAATATTTTTTTATTTATTTACTTCTGTACTTTTCATATTAAATTACAAAAAAATGTTAAGCCGTATATCAATTTCAAATGCAGACACTTATGATAAGAACGTGAAATGTAAAGAAAAGAAGTTTTACGTCAATCCTACGTTGACCGCCGCGTTGTGTCAAATAACATCCTCCCTGAATATTACAAACGTAAATATATCTGTAAAATATCGAATATTGTGTCTGCTCTCACTCCAGGTGTTTGTATTCTCTAGAAACGTCTACTCTATGATCAAAGACAGACTTAAGAGTAAAGGCGTCGCTGACATAACAGCCAAGGAGCTGGAAGGATATTTTTCTCCCTGGCAAGCCAAGCACATTGGCCAAATTAAGGTAACATGTATTTATAGCGACAGTAGTTAGCAGTAGAAATTGATAACCCTTATTTAATTTAACTTCATTTTTTATTCAATTTGAGCGTGTAAAATATGAAGTTTGAAATTGTAAAATTAGATATAATTTTGTCAAATTAAAGTAACATATTTTAATGGACCAAATTCGACATGGAAATAATATCACCGGTGTTATTTTAAAGTAAAAACATTGATATATAAGGCTTTCTTTAACTCAGCGATATTTTAGTAAGTATTTAGCTATTGATAGTAGTAAAAATGTTAGAAATTTCATCATTCTGTTGTATATAATAACACATGCATTGCAAACACGTATTTAATACACATTGTATGCTTATCCTAATTATCAGCACACTAATGAGTTGAATCATATCTAATTAATAACACAATCATTATATAAATCCATTTCTCATCTACTAATTATATCATAATCATCTGATAATGTTGCATAACATTATATGTGTTTTACGATATTAAGAGAGGATATGCCCAGAAAACCATTTTATTCATATTTGCACCCAACTTTGACTGGCTTGCTTCCCGCCCATCGGCATCCAAGTAGGTCAAAACCAACTAAGATTGATTACATATGTAGTTTTGTCTTTAAATATCAAGTAATATACATGTGAATTTACCTTTCATATATTCAATCCAGAACACAACAGTTTCAATGTGGCTGAAAAAGATATGGCTGTGACATTGACGTTAAATTATGATAAAACTACTCTAAATTTTACTGTGATTTACAGTAGCCAATGCAAAAATTAAGGAGGGGATGGGATTCCGAGTGTTGCACAACTTGAAACTACTCAATTACAAATGCAGGTTATCAGCGCCTTAGGGCAAATACTGTCTCTATCGAAGATATCTAAACGAACTATCACCCACTTAACACAGTAGTAGACAATATGAATACATGAGAAACATTGAAAATTATTGTTCCTTTTTGTAATTTTACACTAACAGCAATATTCATAAATAATAATTTACAAGGCTAATGATTAAATAATGTTATTTCCACAATCGGAGTCTTTAAAATGGTGAATGACTATAGATTTTTTTTTCTTTTTCAACTTTTTATTTTGTTTTTGTTTGACTAAAATTTTATACAGTACAGGCACATTACATTTAATACACTTAGAATGTCATATCTAAATAAGTTTAGAGCACCGTCTTATCTAAAACTAGGATTGCGATTACTGACTAATATCTTGTATCAGATATTCACATATTTTTATTTCCCAGGTGGCAAGCGGCAATAAAACAGTAGAAAATTGGGCGATAAAACGCCTAAGGGTACATTACTACATATTCTCCTATCCAAGTTTACTAAAGCTGCACGGAGAACCAGCTTTGTTGAGGAACTTGGACACTTTATTAGGAAATGAAGCGTTATTGCAATTGGAATTAAAGACTTTATCTGTTGCGTTCAAAGACACGAAGAAGAAAAAATGGTTCGAGGAAGTGATAGACAATTATTTAAAACTTTGGGAAAGTAATATGTGATGGACGATTGCCGGTAATTTTAAATCAGAGAATATGTAGAGTTATGTCTATAAATTATTTGAACATTTTAATCTGATGTAGCCTTGTTGTCAAATGGTTATTGGAGCCAATAATCAAAATAATCTCAAATTCATTATTTATATTTGTGATAGCTAGATGTCGCTACTTTTAAATAAATATTATATAAGTAATATTATAATTAATTCAAAGTTTTGCGTGCCTTCCGAAGAGTGGCCTTATGAAAAATATTAACAGTAATTGTAAGATAAAATGGTGTAGAGAAGTGGCTACTGTTGTCGAACTGCATTAATAATAACTTAATTTAAAAATATTTAAAACCTAGAAAACACCATAGATGTATAATATTTGCTGCCGTCCTTATTTTATATATAGTAAATGGATTTAACAATTTATTCCAAAAACAGTTCCTTGATTTAAAATACCGCTGTACATATAGGTAATTTAAATATACTTAAGATTATAATTAATTAATAATTTTACTTTTTTCCAATAAATGCGAGGATCTTGAATGTGTAAAGCTTAGACAAAGAATGTATAGACAAATTTGACATTTTTAAATTGTAAAAAACATTCCTATCTAATAATTACTATTGACAGGATCAAATATAATAAATTGTTCCAAGTGGTGCTTGACAAATAAAAAGAAATAAAAGTATAATTCATCTGATTAATTTGATTACTAAATTTCAAAATGATTTTTAAATAAGCAATCAAGTGTTTGTGATTCATTTGAAAGTCAATTATTTTCTCCAAATAGATCCATATTGTGATTTGACAAATATTAAAAAAAATAATTCATAATATCTTTAAAAAATCGTTACAACTTTTATAATTTTCATAACAAGACTGAATTAAGAAAATAATCTACAAATTCAGCCAACATTCTAAGTGCTAATCAATTTATATTTAAATATTTTTTATAAATATTTTTGAGCAAAATGTGATCGTACAAGTAAGTTACAGTGAAGCAACCTACTTATTGTGTAAAATAAGTTAAGGATTTGTATTTTTGTAAATATTTATTACACAAAGTGTTATAGTAATATTAATGTACCTATCAATATATTTTATAGCGCCATCTATCGTATTATCTTGAAACTTGAAATGTATAGTGAAATATTTTAGGTTGGAAATTTGGAAGTAAATAATGTGCAATAATAATACAGTTACTTTAAATGTTTGTACAAAAATGTGGGATTAAATACGGGAGTGCATTTAATATTTTTCGTTGCTGATATTCATAAATGATGTAAATATTTTTCGAAAAATATATATAATAAAAAAATTATGACTGATTTATCGCTCCTCATTTATTTTACCTTGTGTTTTTATTATAATTTGAAGTAATTAACGACTATACAGTCCATCTGATGGTAAGTAGATACTGGCGTCCATGTTATCAACCCATTATTATCCTACTGCTTGGCATGGGTCTGCTCTCAGAATGAGAGAGATGTTTTAGGCCATAGTCCACCGCTGATCAAGTGCGAATTGGTAGACTTCATACACCTTTAAGAACTCTCTTTTCTTTTCCCTGTCGTTCATGATCATCTGTAATCAACCCCAGAAAGGATCAGTCTTACCTGACGCTGGCCACAAATGCGTTGCTACGTTAGTCCTGAGGACTAAATTGGAACGCCTGGGATAAGTATATCTCCAGACCCTTCCCACCAGAACATAGCAGTGCATAACACTGCTGTTATTAAAAATAGACGTGGCAGTAGTGCTTCCGGAGTCAAACCACAGAGTTCTACCACCTTTAAATTACGAAGCTGCGTACATAAACGTTTTTTACACTCATAGCCCCACAGTAGGATTTTCTCCAGTGTCGTGGGTGCCATGGACACACAAAGACGAATACACAAAAACCCAGACCCAGAACAGAGATTTAAACTCATCAATTCGAACCCGGGACCCACTGCGTGGTAAACCGGTATGACCGCACGCCACGCGGATCATAGGTGAAAACTCGTTATTAAATATCCATAAAATTTACACGACAATTTTTTTTTACACAAAAAACTCTCTTATTGGTTTTTTATGACATTGAAGAGGCGTAGTTTGGGGGGGGGCGGAGGGGCGGTCCGCCCCGGGCGGCACATTTTGAGGGGCGGCAAAATAAGATTTGGCAACCTTATTTTTGTTGTCGTTTTTTTATTTGGTCGTCAAGTTAGATATTGTCGTTTTTTTTTTGGTCGTCAAATTAGATATTGTCTTTGTTTTGTTTGGTAAACTACTAAAACTTGTAAATGGGTGGCGAGTTCAACTTCCGCCCCGGGCGGCCCACGCTACGTCCCTGCTCAAATGAAAGCCGGCAACCATACCCTTCCGCCGACAGGCAGGAACTGTTTCACGCTAGAAATAGGTGTGGCGGTGGTACTTCTTCGGTCAACAACCTGGTATGATTAGTACGTAGGCATCACAACCGTTTCTTTACTTTGTCAATTTACGGCGACATTCTTCAATTGACAAACAAGATGCGTTCGGAATTTTATTTACCCTGAAAAACAGATATTTCTCGTCAAAATTGTGTCTCAACCAATATCATAATTTGTTCACAAATGACAATAATAAATAAATAATTAATGAATAGCTGAATAATGATTTGTTAATCTATGATTAATTAATATTATCATAATCAATAGCATAGGTACCTACCGAAAAAATAACTCGATAACTCGAAAAAATGCTGTAGAAATTATCAGACAACACAAACACGGAAAATGTCGTCGACCTACATAGTCCTTCACATCTACCAAGAAAAGCAACAGGAAGACACGAAATATTTGAATACCGTGTTAGTAATCCCGCGGTTGCCCTAAATATCTGCCCGTATGATCTAAGCCTTATCGTCACGAATGAGGACATTGCCTGATTCATAGACTAAACTTATCATAAGTAAAACCGCGTGCGACCGATAGTGTGTCGTTCAACTGTAGTTTTAAACGAACTGTATTATCAAAATTGTTTATTATTGAATGCCATTTCTGTGGACGATAAAACAATCAAAATTATTATTAAAAAGTAAGTACAATAGTCCCCTTAATATGGAATTTCCACTGTATAGAGGAAAGTATCGTTTACTTTGTATTGGTAAATTCCATATACTGGTTAGTTGTAGGTAAATTACATTTTCACAATAGTACGAAAAACATGACGCGCTAAATCGATAGTAGACAAAAAAAACGCTTTGTACACTCGTAGCCCCACAATAGGATTTTATCCTATGTCGTGGCCATGGACACACTGAGACGAATACACAAACACCCAGAAAAGAAATCTAAACTCATCATTCACATTTCTGTCTGGCCGGGGATCGAACCCGGGAACCACTGTGTCAGACCGGTATGTTGACCGCTCCGCCACGCGGGTCGTCTCTAGATTCGACTATCGATTGATCATTCATCATCGATTGTCATCTTTTTCGCATCGATCTAATACCTTGACCAACATAGAGATTTAACAGTTCACTATTGCAGCTAACTAAGGTATGTAAACTTTTCGAGGTAGGGTACAATGAATACGGTTAAACCCCCGATTGAATACCACCGTCACACCCATTAAAAGCGTGAAGCAGTTCCTTCGTTTCGTTATTTCTAGACGTATGGTTGCCGTTTCACTCTCATATGAGGTGACCATCTTAATCCTCGGAAGAAGAAACGTAACTGTGATTGACTCAGATAAAAACTTAGTTCCATATGAAGTCGCTTACAGGTGTCCAGGAGCGGCGGTTACCACATACCATCGGGTGATCTGCATGCTCGTTTGCAACTTCAATCTTATAAAAAGGTAATTTTCCACGATGATACAAACATCGGTAAAACTTGGAGCGACGTTCTATTGATTGGTGTCCGTGAAACAGACTAAGCTAGGTCCATCAATCGATTAATGAGTGGTTCGTCGCAATCTTAAAGTGAATGTCCTACTTATCTCTAAAAATTATTAAACCTACCTACAGGTACGTTGGTAACTCATTAAAATAATTAATAATATTAACATTCGCTTATTACAACATGTACCATAAAACAATATAAATATGTAGTAGGAAACATATCCGTGTATAACCTTGATTATCAGGCGACTAAGTATAATTAAAATTGTAGTTTTTAATTAGGTTTATTCAAGGAAATGCGCATAGCTAAGATTATTATATTCATAAACTAAATAACAACACTTCACAATACTAAAAATATAACGAGTACCTATTTTAAGAAATAAATGTTTTTATAATTAGATAAATATCGTAATTATTCAGGTGCAGGTAAGGATATTACAGAAGATAGGTAAGTATCTTTATCTAATCTATATAATGTATAAGTTATTATAATGAAAATCTGCCTGCCTTAATTGAAATAAAAAAACACGATGAAATAAGATAATATGTACTTAGTCGAGTAAGTCAAGGGATTAACCCTACATTACCAAACATTTTAAAATTAAATTTTACCCATGTTTATATTCCTTTGTAATTCTTCAAGAATACCTTCAGTGATGCTTACTATTTTTGCAACAAAAAAACCGACAAACTATACATTATTCATAATTTTCACCAAAAACTAGCTAGTTATTGAGATAACAGTACACAGTTCGCGAGGTTATCATGCCAGCAAGAATCGAACGCAATACCATTGGACCTTGATTTTTGTAACAGAAGACCTCACTGTACCGAAACGAACTTATTTTATCAGTAGGTATCCATCGTTTTAAGATGCCGGCTCACTTATATATGAGGCGACGACCATAGTCCTTAAAAGTAGCAACATGTCTGTGATCGACGTTAGATAGAACCGCTGTTCTATATGAAGTAGATTGCAGATGACCATGGGCGGCTGTAACCACTTACCATCAGGTGAACTGCATGCTCGTTTGCTACCTCAATCTTGTATAAAAAAGCATAGAGACAACCCGTGTAACAAGACAATAGCCCATTATAACACATTAAAATTAACGTCTACCAGTAGATTTTTTCATGCAATCCACCAGGTTTTAAGTAAATATTTCCCGGACACCTTCTGTCAGCCTGGGCAAGAGAAGAGAACCTTTAAATAAATTATACTTTGGGGCGTGGTGCTCACGACAGCTTTTTTATCTTGGTTAGCTCAAGTATTGGAATCGACTATCCGCCAAACGACAGAACTATAATTTTTCTACATCTAGCTCTATATCCTTGATATATGTTAACGAGGGACTATAAGTGATAGAAACTCACAGACATTAGTAAATCAAAACCCCTACGGCATCCAGTCTCTCTCAGAAACTGGATGAGATGACGATATCATCGTCTCTTTGAATCAACTGTTTTGATAGGCTTCGACTTTTCAAGCCCCTCCAAACGAAAATCCTACTTAGATTGGACAATGCTCAAGGATTATCATATTATGTCATGGATATCTTATCCTGAAGGCATTTAAGTACCTATAGATTCTTTACTGAACTTTCTCAATCACTACAGTGAACACTGTCGCGTCAGTGAGGTTGAAATAGAGCGATACCTACAACTTCTTCAGTTTAACCCATGGTGCACCCATTCACTCACCTAAAAATATTAGGATTTTCTGTTACCTTATGCACTTATTCGTTATTAAACAATTAGCTACTTAAACTTCCATTCAGAGGGTATTTTGGAAAAATATCTTGTTATTTACTAATATCTATTGTTCATGTAGAGTGAACTGTCTCATTTACCACATGTGACCATTAGGTGATCCATCTTTTAAGTCCAGCGGTCGGAGTAAAAATATAGAATTTAATGGTAAGTTTTTCAGAAATATTCTAATTTTAAAATGAAGAGAATTTAAAATTAGAATTAATAGATTCTATTTGTTCCTGATATTTAAATAAAAACGCAAACGAAAGTACATAGATTCGCCGTAGTATTAGATCAAAACGAGGTTCTTTGATGCTTTGCTAACCCGATGTGCCAATTAGGTGTGAATCAAAAACAAAGCGTTAAAAACTTGTGAATCCAAAAAAAATGTTATAGTCATTGTTGATATATAAATATCGGCTGTGAACAACTCTTGTTCGGTAGCCTAAATACAAATTATAACTAAGAACTTGTCAACAGTGATTTCATGCCTTAGTCTTAAGTATAACAATAACATAGTCTCTGAGTCACTTAGAATAAATGTAATACCTACTTTGTCTGAGAGTTATGTCGCATTCTTTCACGGATGAATATCATTTAATTTTACATAGATAGTTACATATGTAGCTGTATATTGTGTTAATTAGTTGAGGCGCTTATTTTTATGTTTTATTACGCAAAACCGAGTGATAACAGTAGTATATTGTAAGAGCTAATCTCTTGGGTCAAGTTCATATAGTGTTTACCAAGCTGTTAACATTAGCAAAATGTGAAAAAACGCAGTATATACGCCGCCGCCACGCGGTATACTTATATTTACATCATGTTAATTAATTAAAAGATGTGTTATTAATATGTATACGTATTTACCGATTGTCTTTGTGGCCATGTGTGTGCGTCTGTGCAGGTGTGAGGACGGAGATTTGGGATACAGTTTGTCCATTGGAAACGCGATTGATGTCTTCGCGAAGTAAGTTATTAAGTATAGACAGTTTGTGTCTAAGTTATCAATCTAAACTTAACCACAGATAATGTTTAAGTGTATGTACAATTGTCTCGTTCATTCACAGTTCATTCAACATTTAAATGTTAGATTTTATTTTATTATTTTTAATTAGCGTGTTTTTTTACACGTGGTTTTTTGAAGCTGGTAGAACCCTTTATAGTTCGTCTCCAGAGGCAACAATACAACCTATTTCTGCCTAGTAACAGCATTTAAACGCGGCTGTGTTCTGGACTGAAGGGTGTGGTAAGAGACAAACTAACCCAAGGCGTTCCAGCTAAGTTCTCAGGGATAACATTGCATCTGTGGCCAACGTCAAGTAAGATTGATCTTGGTGGCAGTGGCCACTTACCATCTTCATCCATACAAAAAACAAGATAACCTACCCAGAATAAAAATTTAGAAATATCTCTTATTTTCTTCTGTGCACTTAATTAGACGTACAAGTTTTCATAGGACATAGAATGATTCCAACGACGTCAAGCCAAGTATTTCCAATGACTCATTTGAATGTTTCATTTAGATAACTACACCACGTCTTTTAAAACAAAACAATAGTGTTAATTAATTTAAGTCTATATATAAAGAATAATAAAGAATATTTTGATTTTGAATGTTCCAATTGCTATCTCCCTTCACAAGAACTCATTTCACTGACGCCATCATCTTAGTCCTCGGGAGTAGCAACGCATCTGTGATTGACTTCAGATAGAACCCCTGGATGTACCGCCACTTAGCTATTTCCTATGTCGTTGTCAAATTATCGCGTTAAGTCGTGGCTACACTTACGATTAACGTACATTCAGTGGCGTAGCGTGCTTTGACGGGGCCCCGTATAAAATTGTGTGGGGCCCTTAGGAAGAGTGAAAATTTCTCACA
>DWNE01003446.1:0-16661 GCA_018249875.1 Cecropterus toxeus | reverse complement strand
GTATCATGTATATATTTATATGCATTTGGTAAAAAAATGTAATTTTGATATTACAAACAGACACTTCAATTTTATTTATATGTATAGATTATCATCCGTCTACCTAGTCAAAGTTTTGTCATATCCAAAAATATCTTCGACCTACACCTGATAAGGGGTTTATATTATAAAAATAATGTTATTTTTAGAGTTCCGTAGAGTAGAGTAGAGTAATGTCCGTCTGTCACAGGGCGTATATTTGTCACAGGGCAATTTCTTATATCATAAAAGATAAAGAACGGAAGAATAAAAGCATACTTTGACCGGGGATGACCACCGTCATAATTATTTCTAGTGTAAAGCAGTTTCTGCGTTATGGTGGCAGGTGTTACAGGCTCACTTTTATATGAGGCGACTATAGGCGACTAGTCCTCGTGAGTAGCAACACATTTTGTGATCGACTTTACTTCGAACCCCTGTTTCATATAAACTGCCTGCATGACTGCATGCTCATACGAAACATAATAAAAGTAAAGATAATGGATGGTCCCCATACAAGAAAACTAAATTTGTTGAGGTTTTTTTATTGTTACCGTAAAAAGTAGGTATACAAGTTCACAATGTTTTAGTATACTTCTATTAGTAAGAACAGTTGAAAATTTAGTGGTGCGCAACCGTCCATGTTTTAATTATTCAGGTTATTTATGTAAGATTTACAATTGCTAATTAATTTTAAGCGATAAAATGTAAGTGCTAGTTGGTAAAATTATAGGTTGGCTAAATACTAAATTAAACTTTGTTAGCATAAACAATAACAATGGCTAAAATAATTAAATGATCAAAATGACATAGTTATTATGTTTAGGTATATATCACAAAATAATATTCAAAATAAACGTGCAAAAGTTAATACATTTTATAATCTTTAAATGTACCAAAATACATCAGAAGTAAAAACACTATGTACATACATATAATATAACGAATATTTCGAAATAATTAAAATTATCGCTGAAAAACACGTGCGTTTTAAAGTAAGTTGTTACATTCTTTGTGGATCAACTTAGCTATCTAATAACAAGCGCTGATGTATTTTGGTCTGGAGATAGGGTTGCCAACCGTGTTATAATATATAGTATTATACTATTATCGGCGCTGCGTACTATATACTATTAAACAAATAACGCAAAAATACTATATTTTCGACTTCGAAGTCTAATCCATCAGTCCCAAATCCAATTCTTGCGAACGCGTCTTCATATTAATTTTAAAACAAGCATGACACTTCAGCAAATATAATAAATATAGATTTATTCAAATAATCATGTTTTTGTCTATATGTCATGTTTTGTCCATAAAATACTTCCAACTCCTCAATGGTTCTCTACCTCTATGTAAAATAAAAAAAGTTGACACCGTACAGAAGAAATATACAATGAATTATACGTTATAATCGTGTTCTTTGAAAAATATTATTTTAATACGTATAATTGTTAGTGGTATTAAGATCATAATTTTATTACTTAGATTTTTTTATTTATATTATGTTCTGAATTTAATTTTAACTAGGTAAGTACAAAAATCTCGCAATTAAAAATTAAAAAGGTTTCAATTATGATAGTTAAACCAATTAAACTTTGTCAATCCGGCAATCTTCAAAATCAATCGAGTTTAATGGAAGTTCCATCGGAGCAAAAAGAAGACAGTAAGTCAGACACTCACAAAAATAAATAATTAAGCATATAAGATCTCCGAACGTAGGGACTTATCCAAAATTATTTGTATTAATGCCATGCCGTGTCATTGTATCATGTGCGTCATTCGGGGATTACGAAAATCTGCAAAGGTATGCTTGAATATTTTAATCGAAAGACTAACACATATCGCTGGTGCAAGAATGACCGCACATTGAAAAATTCATATATTTTATCTGACTATTTCTATACCTTTAATATACCTTTATCCTTAAAATATTCTAATAGAAAACTTGATACCCAAATTCCACTACTGTTAGAACTTTTTTTTATTTAAATTTAATTTATTAATTGCAATGTTTAAGCAAAAAAATTGTTTGTTCACCTAGCTATTCTAATTTTAATTAGTATTTTTGTTCTGAGTTCACGCATGGCGGCGTTCTATAACTTTGTGTATCTAATATCGTGGGCTTAGTAATTAATATACATGATCCATTCATAGAGACGCCCGTTGAATTGAATCAAGGACCAATTAATTGTTTTGAGCATCGCTGACGGCGCCAAGTGAATCAAGTACATTCGTCAGTTCAGCCTCGAAGGTATCTCGTAAATCGTCGACAGACATGAGCTGAATGAAACTCAATTTTTACACTTATTTATTCACGTCGGCACATTAAGCTTTATGGGCGCACGCATCATTTTAGCAAGGTTTTAAAACGATATAAATATTTATTAACAGCTCACAGTCGGGTGGCCCTTCGCATTTTTGCGGGTTGACGCTTCCTCGATGATCAAAGATTTTACATTTGCGTCCGATTTCATGAAGTTCTGCCAAAACACGTGAATTGAAATAATTCTCAAATATGCCACTAAAGATATATCGTTCCTTTGTTTTTTATAATTATTACGGACGAGCTCGAATCGTCAAAGGATTTGCTAATGACTTGAACCTTTAACCTTGAAGGACTTATTTAACGCATTTTTTGGAGAACCATTTGTTATGAAGCTCGGAAACAGCACTATGTGATATTCGTAGATTTATTCAAAATTTATCTTATTCTGTTTTTATATATCATGATGAAGCCATTTACCACCGGATAGTACTTGAGTGATCGAAATCTATAAGAACCTTCACACGTAACAAGTCTATCTGAAGTCTGTCATAGACGCATTGCCACTTCAGAGGCACGATCTAATATGATCACGTCCTATTTAGTTTAGCCGGCATCTACAAGTCCCGGTATTCCTTTAAGAATAAAAAAAAACAAGCGAATTGAAAACCTCCTCGTTTTTGAAGTCAGTTAAAAATACTTCTTCACGTGTTGGTGTCAGTGTAAAGGTGATCATTATATCAGGTGTTGTTGTTAGATAACCTTTTAATATTATGTCTACTTTGGAATATATCCATACATAATCACATATGATCATATTTCTGAGAAATATGTAATATTAGTATTAAGTATGTATATAAAAAGAAATTTCTCTAATTATGTAAATTCGAGTATGAATTTGTTTTTTTTTGGATACTTCAGTTGAAGGTTACTTAAATATATGACATGCTAACACATACAGACATAGCAAGACAAGCAAATAGTCGTCATCGACTAAAATAATTTTATGGATGCCAACACATCCTTGTGCTGACACTGAATTACAAGTAACTCGGTATGAGTACCGCCAACTCGCATAACTAACATGATTTCGATTAGATCATGGATAGCATAAAACAATAAGCGTACATGAAACATGTGATGAAAATAAATAGTTTGAAAAACTTGAAACTCTTTAACAACGTTTACAGATGTTTCACCTCCATACGAAATTTTCGACAAATAGCAAATTTAGTCATGTGATCTTATTCATTTTGTCTTTTATATATTCCTGGAATATTCTATTAAAACTGAATCATGGGATTTATATTCATAGATTATTATACTGAAAATAAATTTACTTTACGTTCTGCTTCCTACGTCTCATCTATTATTTATTGTAAATAAGCACTACCCCGTGATTGACTCATCGTTTGAAAAAAGAGTTACATGATTTTTTTTTCAAATAAGGCTTATATTTAACCTTAACGTCGGAGCATTAACATATTTTCAATCTCTTAAATTACATTCAGTAGTTTTGGTTCGATGAAATTTCATCACACAGACAAACAACTAGTTATTAACTTTTGCTAAAATATGCGATCTACAGATACGTGAAGATTTCATTTTTATTATATGCCGTCCCCATAAATCTATCTATACTTCTATAGTGACCATTTGCTGTCCGATTACATAATAACTCATTGTATCTTTGTTTCGTAATCTTGATTAATTAAATTAGATATTTCGCGTTCGATTAATTAGTGTTTTTTACACATTACTATATTCACTAATTAATATTGTGTATTTATTGAGTGTCGGTTTCGTTTTAAAAAGCGCAACTTTATCAGTGAATTACATTCTGATAAATTTTATCGTCACGTGCATTCTAAAAATGTTTTATTGTTTACATCTAATTAAGAATATTATCTACAATTAGTAAATAACTCAATATTAAAAAAGGAAAACTCTTTTCAAACGACATCCATCGAAAAACAATTAAAATTGACAGCTGCATATATTACTTTCAGTAACGGACTTAGAAGAGATCTGGTGAAAATACGCCTTTAAGTTCATATTGATGTTAGTTCCTGATTAACGGTGCAAGAATTGTAAAACAAACATGCTTAAGAAATAGATGCAGTTAGATTACAAATCGATGTTCCATCGCTCTTTCATCCAAAGATCTATGGGAATGTTTAAGGTTCCCGTTACTCTGACCTCTTATCTTAAGTATTTTCGCTTCGTAACTTATCACTAACACGTACCAACACTTAAGTGCAACACTTGCACGGAGCCGGTTCTTGCAAGAACTAATCTTTACTGACTTTACTATTATAGGTTTAGTCAGCAAGCTTATCTGAATTTGTCAGACCTTATGATGTCATTGATGACAAATATATAACAGGTGGTTGACGAAAAACAACTGTGGAAACAATATGAAAAATTAATATGATTGTTCTGGTATTGTTCAACGTATGAATTTAAATAGTGATTAATATTGGTGTATTTTTAATGTGATGTATATTTATGATGATTTAAAGGTTTTGCTATTGATGTTGCTTACAATTGATTTGTTGCTCAACAAAACATACCTCAGAACTTGGTGGAATGACCTCCATTAGATACTAAATGTTTACCTTATTACTTATTGCCGCCGACGCGTACAGAAATAAAAACACACCCACAAAATTATTACGCAACACAAAAGCTCTCGATATTGTATGATAGTTTGTAGACTTGAGAGACTTTTCAATGTGGCTGGGCAATACAATGCACCTGGAAAGAGAACGCAAACTGTGATGTACAAACCGTAGTGCAGCGTTTCTATGCATGAATGGTGGGTTGTTTGTCTCAGTCGCACTCGAATAGTAGAATGAGATGCAAATAGACCTTTTACGGAACAAAAACTTGGGGAATACAAAGAAAGTGTACCGGGTATTTTACGTTCCTGGGATTTTACGGCTTAAGATGGACAAGATACAAACGGAGCAATTTGTAACACAGTTTAGAAAATTGTCATCTTGTGTTTCGTATCACATAATTGTGGGAAACGGGACCAGATGAATAGTAAATTAAACAGTAATGCTGTTACAAGGTTGTAGTGAAGCCAATACGTTTTTCAACGAAACAAATGAGCATGACCGTGCGATTGTCCGGTTCCTTGAAAAGAACCATTGTGGATCAATGAGGTATCGAATTATGCAACTGGGATCGGATCGCCGTTGGTCCAAATCGAAATAAGGATCAGCAATATAGGACAGAGATAAATTCGTCCGGAACAATATGGAATCGATAAGAATAGATGACCTCTAGATAAATTTAAACTTCAAAATATTTTCATGTTATCATAAAGATATGACATTATCTTTGGTGCTATTTGAAAATCTAAATATCTTATTATTCGATGTATTTCTACATAATACTTCTTTTCTATATAATTAACCATTTAGACACGTCATTTGGAATAACAAACAGTTTCAGTTCTTTAGATATGCACTTCGTATGAGTATCGGTACTCTTAATGCAAATTATTCAAGGCATTCAGTTATTGCATTGGTTCCGCGCTATGAAAGAGCTAATTCCACGCTACTTATGAGCGATTAGAATTCTGACGTCACGTTTTAACTAGGGTACTTTGGTTACATAAATAATCACACCTAACTTTATGAAATGTCCACCTCCTTGGATTTGTATGAAGATCTATATGATTTCTATTTCATTTAATAGTGCACCTATAAACGTAGGTAGATCTTACAATTTGTAAAGCATTTCAGGTTAAAGCAACACTAACGGAATTTGTAAATACATTGAATTTGCAAGATCTAATTTATGAAGGTACATTCACTTGTGTAATTCATGCTTTGTTACATTTTGTAGGGGTTGGTATATATGTGTTTACATTAGCCTGAGTCTTATCTGGCTGCGTAGGTTCTAAGGATCAAAATATCTTGTTTTTCTAGCACTTTACTGTTTGAATTAGAAATTCCAAGGCGATAAGAAGCGTCGCGGAGCTAAATTATCGAACAATAAATCGTGCCTTGGTCTAAATTGTTTCGACGTTACTGTTCTAAAGTTATGTAAATGTTATACCGATTTCCTTTGTTTTGTAAAGTTTTATATAAAATATCTCAGCGTTAAAGTCATAAATAGTCAAGATAATATTTTTATAGGTGTTGGTATGAATCTACTCATTACTATGGTGCTCAATTCAATAACCTACATTTTTAACGAGTTTTTAATTGGATATACGAAGATTCTTAAGGTATTTCGATATATCATCTTTAAGTAATCGTGAATTCGTTAGGTTTTTTGTAATAATTTCATCGTCGACTATTTGACACTGTTTAAACAATAAGGAAAATGTACTTCTAATTATTTATTGTTCTTAAATAATTTGAAATTTGCATGCTGTATTTGCTTTTAATAAATTATGCACATCACATAAGCCGTACACACACAACACACACAATATGTAACATACACACAATACATTATATATGTACGTAACATACAAATTTAATATTTTATGGTTTATGACTGAAATAAAACTACAATAACAATAAAATCTTAGAGGCCTAATGAATAAATTACAGATTATATTGCTCCACTAAGACGTATCGAAAAATTACTGAGACGAAACTAATTTATACATAAAGTTTTGACCTCAAACCGAGTTTTTACATATGTAAAAACTATCAAACTATGTAACTAAACGATCAATATTGATCGAGTGGACTACGTACTAAAGTGTCCGCCTAATAATAGTTCACTGGAGCACTTCAGCAATTTGTACCAAATTAATTGCAAAACTGATTCAGATTTTGTAGATCTAGGATTTTTGCTCCGTGCAGATGACGTAATAATACTAAGGAAGCTGAACCAACTCCTAAAGATAAGCAAGTCAGTGGTACAGTCAAACCAAGGAATCTTGCCATCTTTAAAACTAAACTACCTTTCATTTTATGTTAAATTTACAAAACATTTGAAATTGCACAATTGTCTTGTTTGGAATTTACGCTGCAATTTACCCGTTAATTCTGGTTATCAGGAAAATCCTGATAGTGAACATAAATTATCACTGCATTCCAGGTAAACCAAGGAAATACCTGAATTGTTTTGAGCGCGATTGAAAAGAATAGAATAGTTAATGACAACAGTGATGACATGTTGAATATATTTAGGTAATTTAAACATTCCGTGTCTGATTGTTACACACATTTCTGAGAAGATAAACGGTTTATTGTTGAATCTTGGCATAGTATGTAAAAACTCGGTAATGGAAATGGCGCAATAAAGTTAAATCAAAATGGATCAAATGAGCTCAAACATTTTTCTTGTTCTCTTATGTTATTTTATTTATTTAATTTTAACAATTTAAAAGGAAACAATCTAATAGAGTTGTGTTTCTTTTCACTTTTCATGAATATAGTCCAAAACGTAGATGGAGTCGGAGTATTAAGTTATACAAAAAAATATAGTTTTTCTGTAAAGATTGTTGATTTGTAAAGATAGCTGATTTGTAAACATTTGCGGTAGGCATATGTGTACAAATCAGCTATCTTAATCAGCTATTTATTTAAAAATAATAATTAACAATGTGTTACTTAAGCGAATAAGATGGACGAAGCTTTCGTAAAAGTATTAAAATAAAAAGTCAAACTTCAATTATATAATTCGTGTTTAGTTTCTTACTTTATCACAAGAAGTCGAGTTATTTTATACTAACAATTAATAATAATAATAATTATAATAATTCTTTATTTCGGACAAGATCCATAAATTGTTAATATGTTACTTATTATCTATGTTAGTAAAATAAAAGAAAAACAAACAGAACAGAAACATCTACTTAACGTGTGACACGTGTGTCATGTGGCACGCATTCCAGTGCCTAACAATTGGTCAATTCACGTGGTCTAATATGGAGCTCAGGAGACTGTTAGTACTGTCCCGCACTTTTTGCATGACTGAGGCTACACGTTTCCGTATGATAGTTTGGAAACTATCCACTCGAGCCTCAATGAAATAAGATTGTTAAACTCTTTACAAAATCTGAATGCATAGGGCATTCAGATTTTCATAACTTAAATCCGTTCTGGACATCTCCTAATTGCATTGAATCCAAGGCGGGACGCATTCATTGAGATATCCCGAAGCAATTCCCATACGATCGTATAGCATATCAAAACCGCCCACTTCCTCAACGAACAAACAAAACTATTCGGAGCGATCGTGTATAAAGGTTTGCCGTCTTGCGTGCATTTTGCAGAATGCCCGGAATGTTCTCTGTTCTCAGAACAGCCAGTTCGTTCCTGTCCTGTTGCTTACTATCATTAAGTTTTTCTTATGTCACCACATTTGCTGTTTTTATATCAATTACACAATTAAATATCCTCAAAGACTTGTCTATATTATATAGTAGCAATTTGCCACTTGTTTTAGACCATTACTACGTTTTTTGCTGATATTTCAAAAAGTCGCGGTGGTGTGACGAATTAATAGATGAAAAACTTTATACATTTGTATTTATATCTTATACAAATGTATTTGCAGTTTCAAAATTTTTAACCTATCTTAGAACAAAACGAAATTGAAAGACGAGTGTTTTGGTAGTCAGGAATAGTTGATCGTTAACAAACGGACATTTTTGTAACACAAAGCCTATCCAAGTATACCTATCCTCAAATAACAATTTCATGCCCAAATATAGCATAGAGATGAATCAGAGTCTAAATATATCAGACCGATCGATAACAAAAGTTTCTTTGTTAATTTTGGGAATTGAGAGCATAAAAATGGGAACATTAAGCTATGACTCACCATCAGTCTAAACGAGGAAACGAACACGATTTAACATCACTTTGTCGATCCTTTCATTGTTAAACGATTTCCTTTTACATTAACCCGAGTTGCCTTTTACGAGCAAGGTTACGTTGTTAGTTCGATCGGAAGATAATCCTAAACAACGGTTTACTATGACAACAGAACTATGTTTTGATAGGAATTTGAATGAACAATATTTTTACGTGTAGGCAAATATACCTGATACATTTTTTTATGAAACTTGAATAACAAGGACATTCAGTAGGTATACCTGATCGTAAGTTCCTGAAAAACTACATCTGTAGTCAATAAGTAACGGGATTGAATACATCATGTCGGAGACAAATGTGTTTATTTTTAACCGACTTCCAAAAAGGAGGAGGTTCTCAATTCGTCTGTATTTTTTTTTATGTTTGATACATTGAAAGTGATTTTTAGAGTTGACCGATTTTGACAATTTTTTTTATGCGTTGCTACTCTTGATGACTAAATCGAAAAGTTTCTGCAGCACATGGAAATCTATCGCCAAATTGACATGAGTGTGATGTAATTAGTTCTGAAATTGATGACAGTCAGTCTATTGTAAGTAAATGTGCCCTAGTACATACTCCAAACTAGAACACAGTGCTAATGTGTCGACGCTATTAGTGTGATAATATCTAGTTCGACCAAAGATGCCTTACCACATGTACTTATTGTATTATAAATCAAACCGATACTAAAATATATGCAGGTTATGTAATTCTTATAATCTGTGGGTTATAATTGATGAAAGATAATACTTTTGCGTACATTGGGGAAAAAATAGGGCTGATAATGATGTTCCTGTGTATAATCTTTATTTCATTATTGATGTTTTGGTTTCTACTATTCCATTTTAACAGTGTAGACAGTAACATAATACGATATCTAGTTCCATGTGGATAATTTTGAGTATAATCAGATATCCAATACAAGATAATTTCACAGCAAACATGGTGACCATTTAGTGACGCTGATATTCATGTATTGTGGAGACCCTTATCTAAGGGGAAAATATATCGATTATAAAAGCTTATATGAAATAATTATAAAATAAAATAATTATATAATCGAATCAACACGTAACATTTATAAATCTTATTTGATAATATTAACAATGTAACGAATGTCAACGTTAAAAGGACTTTCGTCAATCATCTACCTAATTGTCTAATTCACAAAATAGTTAAAATTACCAACCGTCGCAAAAACTATATTGTGGGTTTAAAAGGCGGAACCAGATAAATAAATAGGCATTCAAATGAACAATGTTACAGTTATTTATTGGTCCAGATAAGGAATACAAATCTCTGACAATAGACAATCAAACTCACATTCGATAGAGGATAAAATTGTATCAACATCTACATACGTGACTTATTTCTAAAGGCCATTAATCATGAAAAAAGAACCTCCTGACTCTATGTGACGATGCGTCATAAAATGCGACTTTCAAAATAGCGAAAATGAGTTCTTTCTAAATCAAAGATCAATTTAAGTATGTAAAAGAAAGATGTCCTATAATTCGTTTGAGTGTAGATTTAGCAAACAACTGAAGGCTTGTTTTTAACAAGAAATGCAAAACAAAGATTATGTATCTTAAAATCTGGGATCTTTATAAAGCTAGCTTTGTTGCAGAATCTCAACTAACATTGTTACAAAATGTAGATTCATTGTGGACACAATGTGTTTTTAGGTGTCTTTATTGTGACTAGATTTAGATTGTGTTCGCGGTAACATAAAAAACGAGGTTTTACGTTTATAGATAGAGACAGTTACAGTTGGCAGGACATGCGCAAGCGCAGCGTTACGCGACTACGATGCCCGTCATCAGACCGGCACGTTGCATCATCTGATTAAAAACGGTTAAAAAAACGATTCAAAGCATATTCTATCTCGAAGATATACCTATGTATGTTCAAAATATTCTTTTTATAGACTGATAATTATGGAATAAACTTTATACCATCAATCTAGATCCATGGATCTAGATTGATGATATAAAGTTTATATTAATACATGTAAATGTACATGTGCATGTGTGTCATACATGACTTTATCATAATAAAGTCATGTATGAACTACATGCACATGTACGTTTACATGTATTCGATAATATAAGAAAAGAATTTTTGCCGATCATGCAAAAGTGTAGTGTCACGTGATCTACATGTCCAATATCAGACAGTCACGATTACGCCACTTGATTGACATGATGGGACAAAAGATACATTACAGAGTTTATTTAATCCTCTAGAATCTAGATTCTTGATCATTTATTAATTGGAAGACACTGATTGTCGAAAAAGAGAATGAATATACTTAATTTTGTCTTTCAATCTACAGTATTGATTATTTATCAAAGTCAAATATACAATCATTTTACTAATCTGGGTAATTGATTAATTTCATGTATTCCCTAATGGACTTCCATTTGTATCGTAAATTGAAAAATAGTTTCATCTTTCCTATAGTTATTATTCAATGTCTGCGAAGTTGATAAAGATAACGTTTGTCAACAAAATGAAAAGCAATAAAATCAATTTCTTTTATCGACTCTCAAAGATTGAATTTTACATCTGATTCCGACTGCAACTTGGACTTGTTTAAGGCGAGAGTGGAAAGATTATCTTCACAATCGCATTTGTTTCAAGAATGTATGTAGTGTTATAAAATGTGAAATTGCAGGCAATTAAATGTTTATGCTCTTAAGACTGTGTTATGTGGTAGGTGCAAAGATATCAGCGGGTACAAGGTTACTTTAGCGGCACATGACCAAGTAACGCCAACTAGTGTTTTTGCCCTAATCATCAGACCGGCTCAATTGTGCCGATTGATCGTTATCATCAACAAATGGTCTCTAGTTGCCCATCAACTATCTGATGTCACCTTCCTTTTGCACTGCGAATGTAACGAGATCAATTAAGCCAATTGGAGCTTGCTATACAAGCCTATTTGTTTATTTAATCTCAATGTAACGCAGCATAAATCATCTTTGGACGGATTCTGTTTGGGCATTTAAATAGCAATTCAGAATGTACTTTGTTAACTAATATAGATGGTGATGTTTATTTTAATTGTTAGATTACTTTACCCTTCATAAAAACATTAATTTAGCGATACTTCTTGTAAAAAACGCATGTTCACTTTCACCAGTTAAAAATAAATTCAGGGGACATTTCAAATTCACAGAGATAACAGCCAGCCGAAAAAAAGAGATAAATTGAAGTTACAAATGAATTGAATAGATGTTAAAGAATAGATGACGTCATGGTATGAGCGGTTACCTACAGAGTCAATAAATATAGATTTATTGGTTGAAACAACGTTTTTGCCGACACTAACGTACAATTAAAAGAATCGTATAATACTTTTTGCTATATCATCTAAGTCAGATAAAGTATGCAATCAACAATCAATCGTTTCCCATATTTGAAGAATAAATTGTGACTGACTAAAGTAAGAAATACAAATTTTCCGTTCTTGCACATCTCGTGACATCAATAATAATTGTTTCGTCAGAAAAAAATGTGAACTTGTGGAATTAATACATTGCGATGTCTGACAGAAACTTTGATTTAATAACGATGACGTGCTTACTGTCAATATGATTAGAATGACGCATTTCTTTCTTACTTGTCTAAAGAATTACGCAGGTAACTGCTCGGGAGGATCTATAAGGAGAACAGTAACACTTAAGGCTTAAGTCTACCTATTGTTTGAATCTTGAACTATAGAACGTACTTATTCCGTATTTGTACAACCCACAGCTACATAGGCAGGTAGGTGTCAAGTGAAGATAAGATAATTGAGGAGCAGCAGATAAAATCGCGATATTGAAGAGCGAGGGTCTATTGTTTCATTGATGACTAGTAACTATGGAAAACAGAAGTTTTGTGTTTCAAACGTATGGAAAACAGCGGTTTTATGTTTCAAGTTTTGTCCCTATGCATTTACAGTTACTCACGAACAATACAGTTGTTTCAATATAACGAATGTTTGAATACACGGTATATGGCGCCGTTTTGTTTGTAACTTGTACAATATTTCGAAATACTTTTATAGAAGCTGTTTTAGTCGACACTATAAACGATTAATATACAATATGGAATATCTGTTAATTATTGGTATAAAATTGAATATGAAATTAACACATACATTTTTGGTTTTTATTACTAGTTAGATTAAAATAATAATTTAAGACCACAAAAATATGATTAACTCTGTTAAGAGATTTTTCAACGTATATAGTTATAGTTTCGTTTATTTATTGACACTATTAAGGCTAATGAGCAAGGTTTATCTTAATGAGCAAGGATTCCTAGTCAGAAACAACTAGAAACAGCTTGAAATACGCCGTAACTTATCATAATAAAGACACGTTAAAATCTATCATCACAAGTACTTAATTTTTAATGTACATTACTAAAGAAGGTACTTATAACTTTAGTACACAATATGTCGTAGAACGAGATAAGGCACTCAACCTCGACAGGGATTACTCAAGTTGTCAATATCATGCGTCAGCGCAAGAAGTGGAAACGAAATAATGTCTCACACACAAAGAAACCAACACAATTAACGTCTTAAGATAACAATTGTCGAAGCACGGAAAACACCACGCGAGACGAACAAAGATCACAAAAACACGAAATCACTGACCACAGAGGGCATTTGACACAATATAAATTACCAATTTAGTCACTTTAATGATTCGAGTAGGTACCAAAGGGTGCGCAGGCGGCGAAGGCAGCGCCGCTCGCCGCGCCTCGCTCGAAAGCCTACGACTCCTATATGCACACACCGCCCTCGGTAAATTCTTTGCATAAATAAGCGAGAAAGCTCATCTGGCCCACATAAACTACGTATTTGCACTCACTGTCGCAAATCTTCACGCACTGCTTCCAAAACAACTTAAAAATACAACTTCCTTACCTTACAACGCAGTATTGATGTTCTAACGCGATCGATGAAGGGAAAACAAGCGAAAAGTAGACACAGTCACGTTCGTACGGATACGTCGAGAGTAATGGCGCCGGTTCGTTCGACTTCGTTTCAACTAACTTCCAACTCGTCGAGCGCTACACACTACACAGACATACCTAGTCTCGGAAGGCTGCCTTGTTTGCTCAGTGACGCGAAGTCTGACTCTTCCGTCCTTGTCACTGATACGTTCCTTTGTATCGCACAGAGCGAGATGGATGTATACGCCTCAGTTCCATTTCTCATACCTGTAGTGCAGCAACCTACATCACCCGTGCGCCCAACAATGTCATGTCTGGTTTACTGGTAGTTTCGAAAATGATGCAAAATATTTACATTTTGGCTGATATCAATAGGTCTTTTACTCTATATTCTGGCCTAAATTGTAAAATATAACCCTGGAAAACATTTTTGTACATGTGCCTAACTAATTAACGCAGAAATCACGCAAGATACCTATTGATGTCGTGTAGGGGGTTTTATATAAGTCGTAAACGTGTAATAGTTCTAATTTTTACTAAAATTTTACTTTATTGCAAAATTACATAATGAATAACTAAAAACTTTATCAATAAAAAGTATTTGAAAGCACGTAAAAACCACTTACAAAGTTTTACTACACAAATACTTTTCGAAGTTTTTAAACAATTGTTTAAAGACTTTGTTGTTCATATAGTTACCCAAAATTTTACAGCTCAAAAAATATATCAGGCTGAAGTGACTTTATTTAAAATTTATTACCCATATTCGAAAGATTTCTTTGTCATTTTTGTCACAACAGGGACAAAACGACAGACGTTGCCAGCAGCGGCATCTAGTGATAGAACTACGAAACTACTAACACCTCGTGGTGTTGTGTCCAAGGCAGTAACATTGTCATGAAGTTGCTTCACTAGTATATAAAGTAGTTCTTGTACAATAAGTAGAGGGCGCCATGTGACCAAATTATGGAGCTCTTGACCTGGACTATAAAACAAAACATATATCCAATAAGATGTTTTGGCAATTATGAATAAAGATATTTATGGTACAAGCATCTAGCTAGTTAATCGATGTCTTTTTAATGGATCAGGGATTACCTGGTAGTTCCATTAAGTAATTAGGATTAATTAGGACTCATTAGGAGATTTCGATATGTCTTTAAAGGCTTATACTGGAAGGTTTATTCTGGAGTAGGAGTCTGGTTGTTAATGATAGCGAATAAGAAAAAATTGTAGGAAGAAGCTATTGTCCAGTTCTTAGGTGTTCGCGCAACCCACGCAGGGAGAGGTTATGATACATTTTCTAGAAATCTTAAGTTAATAATTTAACCAAAAGCGACTTAATCATTTCATATTCCGGAGGAAAACATGAAATGTCAAAGTAATTATTTTTGTATTCCGCCACCACTTACAATATAGAACATAAGCGAAATGCAAGCTGCTACTATGAGCACAAAATAATGCTGCTACTATGAGCACAAAGTAATATTGCTTTGTAGTATTAGAAAAAGATTGGTAGTGACGAAGCCGATTGAAACAGAGCAGTTCCTTGCTAAGTAACTGATTAAGGCTGTTTAGGAATCAATTAAGTCTCAAGTCGAACGCTGCATGCTTTTCATGCGTTAACGATGAAAACTTGGAGAAAATTAGAATACGTTCATCGACAAGAATATGTATTTAGGATGATAGAACTTTTATAAAAATTAAACAGAAAACATAATAATAAGCTTTTTCACAATACCAATAGAACAACAAATTTAATTATGCTAAGCACAAAAAGTGCAACAAACTTATTGTGTGTAATATGTATTCAGTATTAGCTATATACTTCATTTTATTATATTATGATTATTGATATTATGATTATTGTTTATTCCAATTGTTTGAAAATGGAAAATGACATGCAGTTAAACTCCATGAATAGGAGAAGAAAGTCGATATCGATTCGGCTCAAATTAGGTACAAAGGAAATTTCAAAAAGTCATTTTCCAAAAAAAGAAAACACTGTCAGAATCTTTAGAATCAAAAATTCAATCCGATATCTTAAGCTGTCGAGAAATAAGTTTTAAAAACGAATGTAAATAGTATCTATAATATTTATTCTAATGTAAATATGGAACAAAACAAAAAAAATGGAAACATGGAACTTTTAATTCAACGCAAATTCATCTACATTAAAATCTGTAAATGCTAAATACGCTACGCGACCTGATCGGCACTTAACTTTTACTTGAAAACGGTTTACGAAAGCTGCCGCGAAAAGAAAATAACGAGTGCTTATGTGAATAACAAACTGTCTCTGTAAAAGTCATCTGTTGTGGCTTATCTCTGTACACAGGGTGGTCGGTCTGTTGAAAGTCTGAACTCGTGTGTTATGCAAGCTCCAAAAGGTGTTAACGAATCAAGTTAATTTATATAAGGCAAATTTTATATGACGACCCGCGTGGCGGAGCGATCAGCATACCGATCTAATGCGCAGTGGGTCCCGGGTTCGAGCCCCGGCCAGACAGACATCTGGATGATGAGTTTAGATTTCTGTTCTGGGTCTGGGTGTTTGTGTATTCGTCTTTGTGTGTCCATGGCACCCA
>DWNE01003445.1:0-16661 GCA_018249875.1 Cecropterus toxeus | reverse complement strand
GGGGAAGTCCCACCGCCACACCTATTTCTAGCGTGAAGCATTTTTTTGCGTTTCGATGGAGTGTGCCGGCAACCACACCCGGTTGCCGGCACTCTTTTATATAAGGCGACCATCTTAGTCCTCGGGAGTAGCAACGCATCTGTGATTGACTTCAGATAGAACCCTTGTTCTATTTGAAGTTGCTTACAGGTGTCCATAGGCGGCAGTGACCACTTACCATCAGATGGACTGCATGTTCGTTTGCTACTTCAATCAGATAAAAAAAAAGTTTGGAAAGTGACATATAGGCTATATAGCTTGCAAATAAGGGATTTTTTATTTTTATTTTTTATTTACTTATTTTTTTATCATGGCAATGTGGTTATCTAATGATAGCTAGTAGATAGACCATTCTACATATCCATATTGACTATTTTCACGAATACTCTTATAAAGCCTTAAAGTAAAAGTATCATTATGAACAAGAAAAAAACATTTTATGCGCTCCGGATTTTTGTTTTACTATTTTTAACACCCTATTTTATTTATTTTTTACGACCCGCGTGGCCGAGCGGTCACCATACCGGGCTGACAAAAATCTGTTTTTTTTTATTTGGTACTTACGTGGTGATAGACTGGTTACTATTGTAATGTAACGCTCCAGTGTATCAGTTTCCGTTACAAAAATCGTTACAATATTTTCTTATTGCGCACATTATTTACTTATTTGTAATGCAAGCGTTCTGCAGTGCTCTCGTTAGTTCAAAATTTAACGGTTACATCTTGTTAAACTACGTCATATGTTTACAGACGCTAATGACAGCCGTCTAGACGTCTGCGGCAACGCGCATGCGTGTTAAAATGTTAAAATGTTAACTGAAGTTGTAACCATTTTGTCCTAAAATTCACCTTTTCTTTGTAGAAGACCCGCGTGGCGGAGCGGTCACCATACCGGTCGATCACGCAATAGGTCGTTCGATTGTGTGTTCGATATGTGAATGATGAGTTTAGATTTCTGTTCTGGGTCTGGGTGTTTGTGTATTCGTCTTTGTGTGTCCATGGCACCACGACATAGGAGAGAATCCCACTAGGGCTATGAGTGTAGGAAGCGTTTATGTTTGTAGAGGAAGGGTGATTGGGCGATTAGGATTGTACAGCGATGAGGATTATAGGACAAGGCCCGGTAATTCAGGGATCAGAAAAGAGCTACGGTATCCGCTGCCTGTCGTAAGAGGCGGCTGAAAGAGGGTTTTCGGGGTTGTGGGTGGCAAGAGTGGGAGTTCGAACCGTCCAGCCAGGTGACCCCGAGAAGGACGTCGGTATATGTGGTCGCATACTGTCGTAAAGATCAGACGATGCAGTGGGCTCAGCCGCTCTTCTGGGTGGAGTCCGATGAGGCAATGCGCTCAGAGGACTTCGGTTGATCCTGGAGGTTTAGAGATTTCCGGTTGATCCCGGAGATCCCGGAGTCCTTTTTGCAGCGCCGAGGACGGCCACCAGGGTGTTTTAGTGCGGTTAAAACCCCACATAAACCTTTCTTGGATTTTGTGCAGATGATCTATCAAAAATTTTCGGCGTATAAGAACGAATTTATTTCGAAAATACAAACTGAAAAAATATTCTGTAAACTCATCCTAATTTGGATGCAGCTTTTTATATCTAATTTGAGAATATGTTTCTTTCTTATAAGTTTATATATTTTTTAATACAAACAACTGTAATATTTAAAAACCAAAAACATTTTCTTCCTAAAATGTACAACACATGTATATTTTCGTGTTAAGTGACGTGTTTGACATTCATTCAAGTGTTAGATGCGGGTTCGAAACTTGATAACAGTGATAAGTGGACACTGTTCATGTCTTCCAAATGAAATAGGGGTGTTTTATCGGGGGTGAGTGATAAGACACGGGTGTGCGACGTAAATGTTTTACCACAGATGTAGAGTTAGAGAAAATAAGGCGTAGTCTATGGTTTAAACGGTTTTTAATTTTATGTAATTAGAACAGATTAAAAAAGTAGCGAATTAAAAAAGTAAGGCTTAAAGGCGCCAAGCCAAAGCCGTAAAACATTTTATATAATTTATATAATGAAAATACAGGATTGTGGGAATATCTTATGCTTTATCAGTCCAAATAAGGTTGAGTCTAAAAAAATCTCACGTCCCATTACGGCGTGAAAATCTTCTTATAATTATTTTTAAATATAAACATTTATTTACACTGAATAGTTTTTACTTTTTTTAATTCAGACTTATTTGCTTATTTTTTCTTTGTTTTATTTTTACCCAGTAATTAGCACTTCAAAATATTTTCTTCTTAAATAGTTGCTTATGACTTTAAAATATAAAAAAAAACGTTCATCTTTTTGAAGATAGCTCTCTATATTTGTTCAACATTTTCCTAACTACTAAGCTGCCTTTATAAATAATCATTTAGAAATAATCCCCTCAAAGAGGGTCCTGTGTCTGTAGATTGCAATAAATAAATATCCCTAAAATGCATGACGCTTCATCAGAATCTAATCCCTTAGCCAAGGGCCAAGGGTTACAACGTTCTAAGCAAATATGCGTTGTATTGCAAACGCTAGTTTTGACCGTAAACCAAATGTGACCGATGTATGATATGAGTATTAATTTAAGAAATTCGTTAACAGACGCTTAAAATTTCGAATGATTCAAGAGTCATTTAAAAGCGAGTGTTCAACAATGTTTTTTAAAGTTTTGTAAAAAACGAATGTGCTTTGATCCTCTGGTTAGTATTCTCCAATACTATCAAGAATATACTACTATCTACTATTTACTTTTTGTTTTCGAGGGGAAAACCTTCAAAAGGTACCAGACACCGTAGGAGCGTTATCGAGTTATGTAGGACTCTTAAACCTCGCTAATGGTTGTCTTCGGCGCTGCGAAGAGGATCCCGGGATCAACGGAACGTAACCGGAGTCCTCTGAGCGCGTTGCCCAAACGGGCTCCACCCAATTGATTAGCTGGGGCCACCGCACCATCTGGTCCTTAGAATGGTATGCGACCACATATGCCGTCGTCCTTCTCGAGGTCGCTTGCTGAACGGTTCGAGCTCCAACTCATGAGGCGACTACCCCGAAAGCTCTTTTTAGTCGCCTCTTACGACAGGAAGGGTATACCGCAGCCCTATTCTAATCCCGGAACTGCAGAGACACCTGCTCGACTACCTACGATGTTATTTACTTTTATATTATTAAATAAAACATAAGTATTTGTAGTTTCAATTTAGAACCAGACATTTATTAAGTAATGTTCTCTGACTGGTATTCAATACCGGTTCTTTTTAGAGTACAGCAGAAAATATCAGCTATTTTTAGCCTTATTCATTTACCAAATGTTGTGTTTTATTTTCCATAAAAACCATTAACAGTTGCGTTCAGAATAACACAAATGGGTCACAGATGATAAATTGTTTGTAAGTAACAGAAATTCAATGAAACATGTCTCAATTGTCATGAATCATATAAGTTCCAGAACCGTTATTGCATAAAATTTTAATACAAGGCTACATTTAATGATAATAAAAATAATTTACAGATTATAAATGCATTTACACAATGCTTTATGGCTTTCTCGAGGGCGTACGCCTTATTCTCAAATTTAAAAAGTAGTCAGCGAAATGGCGGATAAATTTTGTAACTGTTAAGTGTCATGTTAATTTTTACTCATGCTCATTACAAAATTACAAAATTTGGTAATTTTTATATAAGATTGAAGATAGAAGACTGCCGTCCATGGACATTGCAAGCAACTGCATATAGAACAGGGGTTCTATCTGAAGTCAATCAGAGGTGCGTTACCTACTCCCTAAATCTCCGATGGTCGCCTTATATGAAAACTAGTAACATCCTTAAAAACATTAAAACAAGAAACCCGACTGCTTAAAACTAAATTTTTGTTCATAATAATATATATTTAATTTAACGCTTATATAAGTTTTTGTCAAATTGGTCAAGTAAAAGTATTGCAATAAATATATTTTTAGATAGGTCTATTTACTAGCTTTCATTTCATACCCATATTGTCGTAATAGAAAAAAAATCGTTCCGTCCCCCCCTTTTCCTCTATTTCCAGGCGCCATTTTTAAAATTATATAGCCTATGTCACTATGCAAACTGAGACGACTCTAATGATATGTCATACGTCACAATCCGACAATCCGTTTGGGCTGGAGCGCGTGCCAAAGAAATGGACATACATACAAATAAACCGACATACATACAAACAAACCAACATACATACAAACAAACATACATACATACAAACAAACATACATACATACATACGCTCGAAAAACACTAACCTTCTTCTGACACAGTCGGTAATAAAACATTATGGCGCACGCCGTACGTATTCAGTTTGAGAAGCTAACAGTAATGTTTTTGAGAAAACATCTCATGTTTGCGGCAAGTTTACGCATACCACTAAACTTAAGGTCAAGAATGCAATAAAAGGATTTGCCACGCTCTTAGTGACTTGTTACACTGTTGGACGACGAACGAATGACTCGAATGTTTTTCCATAAAATTCAGTATTTTATGGAAAAAAAATGTTATATTTTTTATGTTCTTTTATAACGTTAAAACTCTCTTACAACGACAAAAATATGGACTAAAAACTCATCCGATCTTTTCAGTTGTGTTTGAAAAATTTGTGAAAAACACCTTCGATCTCAACCCCTTTTTGTCCCAATGCGTACGGGTCTTCTCTCAGATTGAGAGAGTTTCAGGTCATAGTTCACCGCGCAGGCCAAATACGTATAAAATTCAAGGACTTGCGCCTGGAGTTAACTCTTTGCATTGTCACAATTATTGCTTATCTCAACATTCGTATCATTCATGTTTTTTTATCATACTGACTAACATGGACTGCTTATGAATCTGATGGTAAGTGATAACTGCCGTCCTTGGACATCTGTAAGCAAGTTCATATAGAACAGGAGTTCTAACTGAAGTCGATCACAGATGTGTTACTGCTTCCGAGGACTGAGATGGTCACCACATACATATGTATATAAGTGAGCCGGCAACCACACACTCCGAAACGCAAGAACTGCTTCATGCTGTTTTTTATCAGATTGAGGTAGCAAACGAGCATGCACTCCACCTGATGGTAAGTGGTAATTGCCGCCCATGGACATCTGTAAGCAACTTCATATAGAACAGGGGTTCTCTCTGATCACAAATGTGTTGCTACTGCCGAGGGCTGAGATGGTCGCTTCATTGCCTTGCAAGTGAGTCGGCACTCACACCCACCGAAACGTAAGAACTGCTTCACGCTAGAAATAGGCGTGGCGGTGGTACCTCCCCGGTCGAACTACACTGTTTCTACCTGTTAAATAGGTGTAGTTGTGCAAATAGGCTAGAAATAGGTGTGGCGGTGACGCCGCCTAGCTCTGCCAAAAGTTTATGTTCACACGCTCATCTTCTACAGTAAAACATAGCCTTAAACGAATCACTTCTTCGAAAAATGCACTCGTCACGGGCGGGTGCTCATTTGGCGTTATTAACTCGCCTCTCAAATTCCAGATATGCTCCAGACAAATGGTTTCATCTTTTTTGAAGGGTCAGACTCAGTGATTAAACCGTCTGCGATTGTTAAATTCGCCCGACTGATTTATGTTGCTTAACGTTGGAGATAAATGTATTTTAGATTTGATTTTGTGGATCCGCGTGTTAATTCGGTTACCGGTCTAACACGCATTGTGTTCTAGATTCGACCCCCGGCCCGATAGATATGACATACAGTCTGTTGCCAGACAGATGGACAGACAGACAGCGAATTCTTAGTAATAGGATTTTGTTACCGTCTTATTTGTCGAAGCTAGACATGGGGCTCTTCAAAGAGTTTTTCTTCAAAGCTGGCGATGTGTCCCTTTTTGTGATAGTTAAAAAAGCAAGTCTAAAATTTGTTAACATGTAATTCATAAAAGTAATATATATAGTAAGAAAAATAAGCGGAACTGCACATAAGTATTTTTTTCGCTATTTTGACTGTTATTTGTTAATTTCAATTTCTAAGTTGTGTATTCAATTTTGGTGGCAGGCATTTTACCACTACAATATTATATTTTATTAGTTTAAATGCCCTGCCTCTGCCTTGTACTATTTTACCTGTACGTGTTTCACGCGCGTAAAATAAATTATTTTAAGTATATTTCATAATTTTGAACTGTTTCAACTCTTCATATAGGTGGGACTTAATGAAGTAAAAATTATTATTACTTTGAATAACGTATTTTGAATATGTTCGATCCTTTTAGTTTAAATTCTTTGATTTCATTTCAAAAACATAGACAGACTAATATTCTATTACTTGTCCTCACTTCTCGTCCTCTTTTTTTTTCAAATGTACTCGACGTACATAGGTACACGTGGCACTATCATTTTAGTATACGTATGGATAATAAGACTCCTGCTTGTATCCTATGTGTAAATCCAGGTCATAAAATATCCGTGGACAAAATTTCAGAGAATTCTGACTAGTAGTTTTGTGTGAAACAGTAACAATGAAATGAAATGTCTTTATTTTGCATAGGCCTACGGCACTTTCAAATTATCAGTAACAATATTTTTTCTTACACTACCACCGGAACGGAACACGACCTCAACTGAGAAGATCCGGCAAGAAACTTAGCGGGTTTTTTTTTTGTTATACCTTGTATTTTATTAATCATCAGATTATTACATGAGCAATAAAAGCTAGCTCCAGCACCTTGCCTTACATTTGACTAAACTAGATGCTTGTTTGGCAACCCTCTACTTTAATCATCAAACGTACATAAATCCTTACAATTTCGCATTTATATTAGTAGGAAATATATTAGTAACTACAAAACAACCAATGTAAAGAAGTACGTCTATTTCCAACCCTGCGTTTGCGTATTTGTTATTTGGGGTAGGTTCCTTGGGTCGATAACAACCCCTCGGATACGTTTGTAGTTATATCTGTATTTTTTATGGTCTTGTAAGCAGGAATACATCGCACAGTGAAAACCGAACTCAAAATTACCTCAAATTGAGTTAAATACTTGCAACTACTAATAACAAGTGTTCCCAGTTTTATTTGGCCTTTTTTAGTGTAATAGAAGTAATAAACGAGCAACCAGTCGACCTGATGGTAAGAGGCCACTGCCGCCATGGACATTTTTTTAGAATGAAGCAGCAAACGAGCATGCAGTCCATTTGATGGCAAGTGGTTACTGCTGCCCATAGATACCTGTAAGCAACTTAATAAAGCGGTTCTATCCGAAGTCGATCACAGATGCGTTGCCACTTCCGAGGTCTAAGATATAAGTGAGCCGGCATCCACACCCTTCCAACGAAACGCAAGAACTACTTCACGCTAGAAATCGGCGTGGCGGTGGTATATTCCCGTTTCGTTTCCACCACCTGGAGATATCACGTCTATAATAAACCTCAGATAAGGTCAGTCGTACCTGAGGTTGCCCACCGATACATAAGTTTGAACGCCTCGGATAAAAAAAAAAAGACACTTTCTACACTCACAGCCCCACACTAGGATTTTCACCTGTGTCGTGAGTGCCATGGATACACAAACACCCAGATCCAGAACAGAAATCTAAACTCATCATTCATATTTCTGTCCGGCCGGGAATCGAACCCGGGACCCACTGCGCGTCAGACCGGTATGGTGACCGCTCGGCCACGCGGGTCGTCATGATATTTATAATATATAATGATATATTTTTAGATTAGTCTATTTACTAGCTTTCATTTGATTGCCATATTGTTAAGATAGTAAAAAGTCACTCCCCCTTGTTCTCCTATTTGTAGGCGCCATTTTCAGAAATTATATATCTTATGTTACTTTTCTAACTGGGGGCTGGTCACCTATCAGTGAATTTTAGGCTACAGTCGAATGCATTGGTCAAGTGCTAATTGGTAGACTTTACATATCTTTGACATGTTTTATAATCACAGATGTGTATGTTTACTTACGAGGTGTTGCTGCATCGTTGAAGTAAGTGTTGACTAATTCTAATAAGCATATAATATAAAAAAAACATAGGTAGGATTCGAACATTCGACCCCCCAATTGAGAAGCGGGATTTCAACCAGTAGGCCCTATTCGCACACGAATATCAGTGACAATTTGTAACCAATTAGACTCCATCCTCGGTTGCTACTTATTAAAGAAAGACGAGTAATCTAGTCCATTGTTTGGTTTATATCAGACTTTCATTGAATGAGTTGTGGTAATAAGGAAAAGCCGAGAACATTAAGCCGATTCTACTCTTTAGTATCTAATTAAGATATCCTCTGCACATGACTTGTTTTATCTTGAGGCGCTGCGTTGCAGTTTAATTAACTTAACTACTATAGTACTATAGTAACATTTTCATAGTATGCATCACGTCACAACAATGCAGACATACTTGTAAGTTTCAAGTTAAATCTAATATATTTTTGCAAAATAATACTAATAATACTTCCGCTACACTGGTTTTTAGCGTGAAGCAGTTCTTGCGTTATGTGGATACAGACTTAGATAATATGAACCTTGGTAGTATCCTTGAATAGATTAGAAGTCCTGTTTTATATGGAGTGTGATGAAGCATTTTTTACGGTATATCCGATATTTAGATATAGTCTGCGATATATCGGCAAGTCATCTGCCTCATTGCAAATGTCCAGGCAGGTCACTAATGATAATAAAGACGGACTACTTGATGGGAATCATTTACCAGGTAGTAGAACCAATGCAGTTCGACCGGGGAAGTACCACCGCCACATCTATTTCGAGCGTGAAGCAGTTCTTGCGTTTCGGTGCAAGGGTGTGGTTGCCGGCTCACTTATATATGAGGCGACCATCTTAGTCCTCAGAAGTAGCAACGCATCTGTGATCGACATCATATAGAACCCCTGTTCTATATGAAGTTACTGACAGATTTCCATGGCTGGCAGTAACCACTTACCACCAAGTGGACTGCATGCTCGTTTGCTACTTCATTCTAATAAAAAAATAAAGTTAAATATAAAAAGTTAAGTTAATAATAGTTTTTTGTATGGTATCTGCATCTGAAACAATTATGCGATTACAATAAAACGTTGTCGAGTTGTTCGCCTGTTCTCAGCCTAAAATAAAATTAGTACAACAAATTTAACATAGGTTAAAACATTTGGATAGGAGTATCTAACGTTAAGCGCTATTTCGAAATTCATCTCGTATGTATGTAAAATATTTATACGCCTATTTTAATTTGACCCAGTTTAAACGTAAATTCATCAATTTTTAGTATAAGCTATTAAGCTTACTATGGCGTAATAGCACAGTAAAAATATGGAATTTCCGTATTTCAAATTATAATAACAAAATTATTACTGTCTTACTGGGTTTAAACGACGACGTAAATTACCTACTTATTATATATTATTTGTAAACAGTGTAGACATTGCAATTCGATTGATTGATGTATATAGGACAGTAAATGCTATAATAAGAATAAATAACACTATTATTAAAAAAATACTATAGTGACAACCCCGTTGCTTCAAAAGACTGTAGGTAATTATTTTATCAACTAGGCTTAGTTTCCATACTGTTCCATATATATACTGTGGTACTGGTCTGAAGGGTGTGATACGGGAGACATCATTTTTGAGGCGTTCTAACTTAGTCCTCAGGGGTAGTCTTCTAGGTCCTAGAAGACCCGTGTCCAGCGATGAGAAAAATAATGTGTTAACGAGTATAAACAAACATTCGAAATAAACAGATTACAATTTCATCGTCAACCCATTATTGTCCCACTGCTGGTCACGGGTCTTCTTTCAGAGTGAGAGAGTTTTAGGCCATAGTCCACCGCGCTTACGCATTACGCTATTAATACTCACAGTTATTAAACAGAATACAATTTATTAAACAGAATCAAAATTGTCAGTAAACGGAATTTATCAATTCGTTCAAACCTTAGACTGACAGTAAATTATAAACATTCTATTTATAGTGAGTACGACAGGCCATATAGTGAATTAATCTTTCGAACAGGAAGATGAGTAACAATATGAATTACCCGGTACCTAGAAATAGTATATGTCTGAGGAAAACAATACCAATACGTCAATGTGTCTTAAGTTACTATTTTCCAAATTGTATAAGAAATGGCCAACGACGGTTCCGTACATACGATACATGTTCTTATCATATATTCTACTAGCTGTGCCACGCAATTTCACCCACGTTTATTAGAGAACAATCTAATAAAAACGAACAAACATATCGTGGTATTATATAGCCTAAAGCCTTCCACGACAAATTTACTATTCAACACAAAAATATTTTTTCAATTCGAACCAGTAGTTCCTGAGATTAGCGCGTTCAACCAAACAAACTCTACTACTACTAATATTAGTATAGAAGTATAGATTAGTATAAATAGTATAGACTAAGTTATCATCGGTATTATTATTAATACTCTGGGTAGCTACTTCACTTCATTTTTGTTGTATTTTATTTGCTTAGTAAGGTATAGGCTTAAGTAGGTATTTACTACTTATTTTAAAGGTAGAGCGAAGGAAACAGTTAGAACCAGTGTAATTCGACAATAGAAATATTAAAGGTACGCCTATTTCTACCGTAAAGCAATCACGTTTCGGTGGATGCCGGCTAACTAGCATAAAAGGCACCCATCGTAGTCTTCTTCAAATAGATCCTGGACTATATGGAAGTAAGACGTCTATGGGCGGCAAGGACCACTTACCACCAGTGTCTCACTTGTACGTGACATACGAGTTGCCTTACCGATAACGCGTTACGTAATTACATACACATGAGACCTTTTATTCCAGAAATTAGAAGCAATCAAAAGTGGTTCTTAAGACGGAACTACTTCTTTGATTTTCACTTTTCAATGTGTGAACTGCTAGCTCTATTGCTACTTAAATATTATAAAACTAGTGTTTACCAGGTAGTAGAACCAGTGTAGTTCGACCTGGGCGGTACCACCGTGACTCTTATTTCTAGCATGCTATTATTCGTGACTCTTATTTCTAGCATGCTCTTATTTATTGCATGCTCGTTCAATCTAATAAAATATCAAAAATAAAAAATAAATATATATAAATTCTGTTTTCCCTTGTTACATCATCCTGTTACCTGCCTTACATATTTAAATATACAATAGATTGAGCAATGCCGTAAAACTTGAACTATAGTCCGTCTATAACTGCACCCCACCGTACAACAAATGAGGCCGTAGCGCGCTTTATCGGTCCCCCATGCATCCGTAAGGCGCATCGTATGGGGGTGGTGGCAATTTACTGGACAGTGGATTACGTCACAGGCCCCAATATAAATAATGGACAAAGTTATACACAAAACAAGATGTACGAGGTTAAAACACGCTTTCTACACTCATAGCTCCACACGAGGATTTTCTCCTGTGTCGTGGGTACCATGGGCAGACAAAGACGAATACACAAACACCTAGACCCAGAACAGAATCATTATATATATTTCTGTTTGGCCGGGAATCGAACCCGGGACCCACTGCGCGTCAGACCGGCATGGTGACAATCCTATATAAATATCCTATCCAAAAAAGTATCCGTGTAGTTTAAATACCTTTGAGAACTCTAATTTACCTGTTCTCTTGTGAGTAATTGTCTCAATGTTTACCTTCATTTACTAATTTCTAATACGTCTTTATTATAACTTCGTGAAATTAAGTTCCAGGTATTAGAACCCTAAACTTCGAGAATATGGGACCTAATTTTAAACAATGGCTGACTATTGTATTTTTACTATGTTACATATCAAATACCTAAATATTAGTAAGAATCAACCACCCCATGATACTTGGAACAAAATACAAGACACATTTTGGAAGAATAAAATTATCCATCTTATACATTGAACAAATTATTCTAATTACATAATATGATGATATCTGTCATTATCTAACCCATCGTTATCGTTGTTTGTCTGACTGTTTTAAAAATATACATTTTAGGATCAATAATCGAAAATTCAGGGTATTTTCTACTTATCAATACCTAATCAAATCATTCATTCATTCAAAAAATAAATAACTAAACACATATAGAGACACATACATACAGAAAACGATACATTTTATTATTCTATTCAATAAATAATGACTTCGAATTATTTCGTCTATTATTACCGATTCTAATTTTGATATTGTGCAGCCAAAAGTACGCCAGTTTACCTGTGAGTCAATAATTTGGCAAAGGCACTCGGTAATGGTCAGTGACCTCATCGTCAACGTATTAGAGGCTGGATACTGTATTCTACTGTACTATACTCAATTAGACTGAAGAATCTTATTATTATTTTTTTATAAAAAGCAGCCCACCTTATGGTAAGTGGTTACTGCCGCCCATGGACATTTGTAAGCAACTTCATATAGAACAGAGGTTCTATCTGAAGTCGACCACAGATGCGTTGCTACTCCCGAGGATTGAGATGGTCGCCTCATATAAAAGTAAGCCGGTATAAATGTTTGTTTGTTTATAATAGATTGTTCTCTAATAAACGCGGGTGAAACTGCGTGGCACAGCTAGTGATAAAAAACATAAATAAATATAGATACCTGATATGGTTAGCAAGTCGTCCCTTGTTGCTAGTTTTCAACCCACAGTGGTCGCATACAAAAGTATTGTGCATACCGTTATAATGCTTGTAAAACTCTTTGTAGCTGTAAATATACAACGAAATACAGTGATTTGACAAATTCTGGCGACACACTAACGATCTAAATACTTTAAGTTGGTCAAACTCTTATAATTTATTAATAAAAAAGACGCTAAAAAAGACGCTTTCTACACTCATAGCCCCACTAGGATTTTCTCCTGTTTCGCGGGTGCCATGGACACACAAAGACGAATTCAGAAACACCCAGACCCAGAACAGAAATCTTTTTAAAAAAAAAAAACGCTTTCTACACTCATAGCCCCACACTAGGATTTTCTCCTGTGTCGTGGGTGCCATGGACAATACACGAATACACAATCTAATCTAATCATTCAGATGTCTGTCTACCGGGAATCGAACCCGGGACCCACTGCACGTCAGATCGGTATGGTGATCGCTCCGCCACGCGGGTCGTCGTAAACTTGATTGGCTTGGGTCGTTAACCTTGGCGTGGCGAGGATTGCATTTATTTATTTAGCGCCATCTGTTACACCTTGTCGGAACTGTTAAGTATCGAACTAAACTAAGCGGGCTGCGGTGTTAGTTCGACTTAGTGCGTACAGTTCGTGGATGGCGTTATTTTCATTATGCTATATGTTTAGTTCCTGTCCAATCTTGTCTTTTATGCATAATACTTGCACGAACACGATGTTTCACATCTGCTAGGCGACTCGTGACTTTTTTGTATAAGAATTTGACCGGTATTCACACAAGAGTTTTTGATGTGTATTTCATGTGTGTGTTTGTAACTTCCAAAAAAAACTCTATGAAATGTAAAATTTGGAACTGCGTTTTATGAAATCCATAGAGCTTTTTGGAAGTGATAACTTCTTAGCTGAGGTTTGCCACTGGAGTCACAGATGCATTGCTATCCCTGAGGACTAAGGAACGCCTCGGATTAGTACGTCTCCTTACCACACCACTAATCCTTAACACTGCTGCTTATAAAAGAAATAGGTGTGGCGGTTGTTCTTCCGGAGTCAAACTAAAAAGGGTCTAAAATTATTAGATTGTTTCCAATCATTCGTAATTTTATGAATTATTAGTTTTTTTTCGAATATATCTATTTTTTTTTCCGAAATTACTCGGATAAATTCGAATCATTCGATAACTCGAATTATTCTATTCTGGTTACGAATCGAGTACTGACATTCGATTCGAAACGAATATGTCGTAAGTTCGAATTCGCACACACCTATTCTTAAGTTTCAATTTAAGATTATTCGATTCGAGTCACGAATCGAGTAACATTCGATTCGAAACGAATAGTTCCTAAGTTCAAATTATGCGGAATTACGAACTGTTGACGACCAGCGTGGAGGAGCGGTCACCATGCCGGTCTGACGCGCAGTGAGTCCCGTTCGATTCCCGGCCAGACAGAAATAGTGATGAGTTTAGATTTCTGTAGTGGGTCTGGGTGTTTGCGTATTTGTCTTTGTGTGTCCATGGCATCCACGGCACAGGAGAAAATCCTAATATAGGACTATGAGTGTAGAAAGCGTGGTATACTTAAGTTTCCAATTTAGATTATTCGATTCGAGTCACGAATCGAGTAACATTCGATTCGGAATACTTTCTAAGTTCGAATAATTTGCTTATTCTTAAGTTTCCAATAGAGATTTTTCGATTCGACTCACGAATCGAGTAACATTCAATAACCTACTTCCAAAGTTCGAATTATTCGGACGAAATGTTAAGTTTCATACTCACGAGAACTGCAGCCCGCATGCCACGCATTCCACGGCTCGTTGGTGCGCATATCCCATGTGGTAACAAAACTGCGATACGTTCAAACACTCATAGTCGCATAGACTACAAACATACTTGTATTTATGTTCGTGGATATGCCTTGAAAGATGTTCCTTCCTACCCACCCTGACACCGCACAAGTCACATTCGTATCTGTTGGTCTGCAAGAATAAAATTATTAATATTGTTTAAAAAAATGTGTGTGTCAGCTCCGACGCACTACTGGAGTTTACTTCTTAAGTACGATTGTTTAAACAGGCGCAATAACATTAAATTAAGATTTTATAACATTTATATAAACAAGCTCAATAACATATAGATATAGTCGCTTTGCAGCATACTCTATACACGTCTTAATACACTCACAACCAGTGCAGCCAGATCGTGCGTAGAGCGTACCCCCACTATAAGTTGTTTTGTCATCAGTGAGAGTGAGACACACTACCCACTATCTAGCTGCACTGCTCACACCAAAAACGTAACGGTCATTCGTTCAGTTGATTTTACCCCTCATATTCTTCTCATACCGGACGCCTTATATCAAAAAACTGATTCTTAAGGAGTTAACTCCAAAAATTCTAAAACAAAAACTCAACTGAATTAAACGTTTTTTTTGTTCATAATGATTTTATGTGAGCTTCTGTCAAAAGTGAAGTAAAAGTATTATACAAGGTCACCAGATACTAGTAAGTAAGTTCTGTAATACAAAGTTTCTATAAACAGAGGGTACATGTATATATTTTTTTTATAAATTACAACTCATAACTAGTAGACAGCCATATAATTAATCCTCGTGTGTCATATCATTACAAAGCTATACGCTTTTCAAGAGTTAAATATGATTGAGTGGCCGAAAAACGAGTTACGCGTGATTATTCGCTGAACTTTCATGCGTGGCTTATTTATAGATAAGTGCTTTGAGGAAACGAAGACTGTACTCCAAGAAAAGTGTCCTCATCGCACAACTGTTTACCGATGGTATCGTGAATTGGAACGCGGTAACTTCAGTATTAGTGATGCTCCAAGATCAGGTCCTGTAGAAGTAACTACTCTCAAAAACGTAGGGAAAATGAAATCATTCATTAAGGCAGACCGTAATATTACCTACAGACAATACCGTCTTTACCATAAGGGCACACGGGGCCAGTGCCCAGGGCCCCCATCCTCGGAGGGCCCCGAAGGACTGACTATTTCTCTCACATAGATTTGGAGGGTGCCAGATTTGGGCGGTCAGATATTGTCGTTTTTTTCTTTTTGGTCGTCAAGTTAGATATTGTCGGTTTTGTTTTGGTTAGATATTATCGTTTTTTTGTTTTGCCAACTATAATTTTGGATTTCTTTTCATTCTAAAAGGGCCCCAAATTCTTGTGTGCCCAGGGCGCCAGCATAGTCTAAGACGGCCCTGCCTACAGACAGATAAAAGAGGGCTTACAGATTAGCGCATTTAGTTTGTTCATAAAATTTTACATGATATCCTTAAACTAACAAATGTTTGTACACTGTGGGTACCATGACCTTAAGTCAGAACAAAATGAAGTGAGAGTAAATTGGTGTAAAAAAAAATTTAAAGATTTACGAAAATGGGACATCGCGTCATATCAATGACATCGTTACGGGCGACGAAACCTGGATTAACTATTTTGATGTACCGTCAAAGTAAAAAAAAACAAAATATGGTTGTTCGAAAATGACTTAATGCAAATTCAAGTCCGTAAATCGCGATCATTGAAGAAGAAAATGGTAGCTGTATTTTTTACTAGACGAGGTATATCGGTACGAGTTGTTTTAGATAATCAGTGCACAGTCACGACCTTTTGATATATTAATAAATGTTTGTACAGAAACTGAGAGAAATTCTTCCAAACTCAAGAATGGACAGTTGGCATTTTCACCATTTCCTCAATGTCATTTTTGAAGACCTTTTTTTTAACTTACAGTTCCATGTAGCCCCACCTAAATTTAATATATTTTTAATTTTGTACAAAATTCGGAAAGCGGTTTACTGAATACACTTACCTACCAAGTTTCAACTGTATAATCTTAATAGTTTCCGCATAAAGTGGCTGTGACATACGGACGGACGGACAGACAGACATGACGAATCTGTAAGGGTTCCATTTGGCTACGGAACCCTAAAAAAATTCCCTCCTGACACATCGTCAACCCATTATTGTCCCACTGCTGGGCACGGGTCTTCTCTCAGATTGAGAGAGTTTTAGGCCATAGTCCACCG
>DWNE01003444.1:0-16662 GCA_018249875.1 Cecropterus toxeus | reverse complement strand
GTTTTTTATAAAAAAAAATAATATTTTTTATTTTTTTTATGTTTTTATTTTTTTTTTTTCTTTGGGGGGGGGGGGGGGGGGGGATAGGAATCAAGTAAGAGTCCTCTTGGGCACTGCCAAACGGCAAAAAGATGTTTCTTGTTTGTAATCTCTTGGGAAGAGGGGCAGTTGCTTCTTCCTACTCCGCCTAGGCAACGACCACGTTGCTTCATACACATATTCCAAAAGTGTCTGAATTACATTTGACACTAATTATATATAATATTTCTTACTTTGATTACTGTTCAAACACTATCGGATCATGTTTTATTTTATTTTATGACAGCAAAAAAGTTTCCGTTTTTTAGTTATGACTTCTTACTACAAGGGTCTTTTTAACTATCCGAAACGGAATAGTAAATATGTAAGTGGTATGATATCAGATGAAGCAGTACTGGCTGGGCCCCAACTACCAGCGCGAGGGCGTGGCCGGCAACGACATCACGCGGACCAACGTGCCCGACATCCGCGTGTCCTTCCGACACGAGACGTTGCTTGACGAACTCACCAACATCTTCAAGGTACGCCACGCTACTCCACCATACACCACATGAGACCACAACACGCCAAACTACGCGATTATAGTGGTGGAATATTGTGGCGACAATACTCCATCTCACATACAATATACACTACCATACGCTACATTCCTCCAGCACACACCACACAACGTCAACACATGACACACTACGCCACCACACGCAACATTGTGCTGCTTATATTGCTGAGTAATGTGCGAGTCTCTATGAGAGGGTCTAGGTCATAGTCCACCAAGCTGGCCAAATATTATATTGGTAGACAATACACACACTTGAGAACTTTTGTTAAATGAAAATTAATTTCTCATTAATATACCCATATAACTTTGAAAAGGGGAAATAGAAATTCGATCGATTCGATATTACATAACACACCGCGATACTATAGAGCTCTACACTGCACCATAACACCCCACACTATATAAAAAAATATATGTTACCTACTTATTTTATCATTATACGTATTTATTATTTATTATATCAAATATAAAAAGACCACTACTGAAGTCTGTTTTTTACTAAGAAGTTTATTCATTAAAAACTTAAGACATATTTTTTACTTGCATACTTTACATTTACACACACACACCTGGTGAGTTTCTTTAACGAAGTGTGGGCTTTGTTTTATGTGTGTGTATTTTGTGCCTAAATTGTTTGTCGAAATGTGTAACCGGAGCGTAGCGCCAATCTTGTAGTTTGCTTTAATGTTTATCAACATTAATATTTTAGGTTAATTTCAACAGTCTGTGTTAGCTCCTTAGTTGTAACTTTTGAGGAACTACAAATTTGGCGCTTTTGTGCATAGTTTGTTCATATAAAAAACATACACTCATTAAAATTTAATGTAAAAAGACGTATTTCAACTGACGCCTTTTTTCAATTGAATGACACCTTCATTGAATCTTAACACATGAAAAAATTTAAGTCCAAAAATAAATATTATAGAAGACTAATAAATATATATATAAAAAACAATAACTTAAACACAAAATAATAATTTCAGGAAGGAATGTCGAGCCGCAGCTAAACATTCACTACAAGATCAGTGGATGTCCCGGATACTTAAATATTTATAATATAATAAAAAAATATTAATCAATTTTAATCATGAGTTAATTAAGGCATGTATCGACGCTACAAAACTACTACCCCACAGGGTGGGCCCCAAGCCCCAATAATTACATTTTAATCAATTTATTACTGTAAAATATGTATATCATCGATGGGGCTTTTAGGGTACATTATTTAGGGTAATTTATACTAATGGGGAACTGCTATTCATATAAAGGTATTTTTATTCATAGCAATCCCAAATTTCCTAGGGGACTAAGGTGCTCCTCTACCTCAAAATATGATTACAATTACTTAAGACCAATCTGTAACCTCCGAGGGGCAAAATTTCAGAAATAGGAGGACTTAACCTCCCTCCCATGGTAATAAAATTGCCTGTAAATGAATTTAAACAAAGATTAATTAAGAGTGTAGAAAGCGTCTTTTTTTAATCGTTAAATTGTGATCCAAATTACACGTATTTTAATGCTTTCATTAAAATTGAGTACCTTTGGCTCAATACTATTACGAACACACAGACAAATAGACAGACAAAAAATCTACTCGTATATATTTCCTTTTACACTTATTCGAAATCTTTCAAGTCACTATTTAAATATATGCGATATACAAACACGCGGGATATTTATATTATATAGAGATCCCTAAAATATAAATATACCCCAAAAAGTCCCAGCGATAGTACACATTTTACAACACTATATGTTAATGTTATATTGAATAATATAAGTGAATGAGTGAATTTCCCTCAATGTGATAATTAGGAGTTGCTAAGGTTGAAGTGCCATTCCTAGTAGTTATACCCTTTACGATCAAGCTTTACTTCACTTGTAGATCGGTAGATTTCATATACTTCTACGTTATAACTGTAATATAAGGGCAACACTATAGCACTATAAATAAAGCTTCTAGCTCTCTTATAAGTGTGGTTTTAAAAAACACACTACTCTTATATATTCTTCAATGATACAAAAATAGATCATAGATCTTAAATGGACTTTGAATTTGGTCGATAAGAACCAAAAAAGATCGTCTAGTTTAAAAACTTATACATTTAAACGGGAGACCAGACAACCACCCATAAGCCCATGATAAAATCTCCCCTTTTTCAGGAAGGTTTGGTTTACCTAAATAATAATAAAGTACTGATAATAGTAATCAATAATAGTCTATTCAAGTATTTCATAGCAACATTCAATTATATATTAGGGAATACCAAACCACGTGACCTATTTTCGATAAGTTTTGATCCCCCTCCAACTCTAGATGTCAAGTAGTATTTCATGAATACGGGTTTCAGTGCAAGCATAAAGTTAAAAAGTAATAATTTATTAACATTCTGTTTGCCGCATGGCGTTAAAAGTGCAAGCGTACCTATAATTAAAAGTAAAATATGGAATATAGCTAAAAAAATCGCGAGATTTCCTTACGGGGATATTGACAAGGTGACGAAAGCCTTAAGACCTCCTCTTCTCCCTGTGATCACGCATAACACTTTAAAGACCCCTCCCACCCTATTCCGAAATGGTCACATAGTTTGCGTACGTTCCCGTATCTCAATCTTAAACATTTAAGTACACATTAATTCCTCTAGACTAGTGTAATGGTTGTGCTTACAATATGAAGTAAAAACGATAATAAATACCATCATTCATACATTATCAATACTTTCAAATTCTAAATGAACTTTTAACAAGACGAGTATACTCTTGTTATGATTTAAAGAGTGTGGTGGAGAGACATTACCCGAGGCGTCCAACTTAGTCTTTTGGGGATAGTAACGCATCTGTGGCAAACTTCAGGTAAGACCTGATCTTACAGATGTGCGGGCGACGGTGGTCACTTACCATCAGGTGGACTGCATGCTCGTTTGCTATTTCCATATTATAAACAAAAAATCTCTCTACTACGTTATATTCATAAGTTGTAGGATAAAATCGTACAATAAAGCATACATCTCTGAAGAAGTATTTATCTGTTCTACAATGTAATAACTCATTTAATATAATAGTGATACAAGCAATAACTGCTGTGTGGATGCTTAGAAATCATTGTTTTAATTACTTATTTAATTGCACACATTTAGTACCAAGAGTATCCTTAAATATGCGTAATGTTTTGCCGATAGCGGTAGTGCTTTGCCAAATTCTTTCTGGCAACGCACTAATATGCAATGATTAAATATTCTTAATTGCACACATTTACTACTAAAAGTTTTCTTAAATATTTGTAACAAGATTCTTTTTTTCGAAATGCGCTTTGCCAAAGTCTTTATGGCACCGCACTAATGTGTATTGATTGAATTTCTTAATATGTTTTATAAATGAAAATGAATAATATTCGTGACACAATTTATTCCTCGTCGAACACAAAAAATAAACTACGTGTTATTCGTTGTGTTAACGTAAAGCTTGTGTTGTTATTGTAATAAACTGCGTTTTGTGTTTTTTTTTTTAATATCTCCAAACATTCATTAAATTGATAATCTCGAACTGATCACCGTAACATATATTTCTTTTTTTATTATTTTTACTGGATAAACAAAGAAAAACTATATATTAAGGATACCGAATTGTTGTGTGTTTATGTTTATAAGCCTAATTTGTTGTGTAACATTTATTGTGATTGAACTTGCTTTTACTTTTATATGTTTGTTTTAATGTTTTCTTGTTTATGGTACTATGTTATAAGGCAATATTCGATGTTTTAGTTTATAATTGATTTTTTTCTTACTTGGAATCCACTTATAACTTTCATGTCGATTCGCGCAAAATTATAGGAATTATTAGAATTGCTATATTTCATTGCCTTTTCGCATACCATCAGTGTTTGTAAGAACTTGTGTTGTTTCACTCCGTAACATAAATTAAGCATAAACCTCGTAACCTAGGATACTTTCCCTTGTGGGATGTTACACAAACTTGTGTTCTTTATAGATCACAAGTGAATCGGGTAAGAATATTTTTAATATGAAATTATAACGTGTCCTTTCCTTTAGCCCTTTTCATCCAAGGTATAGGCAAAAACGGTAAGGATGATCGTTTGGGAAAACATTATAGACTGATACTAACTACGGCACTGTATTTGGCTTGCACACTTTTATGTCATAAATTAGCTACGAGAATTTAAGTCGTACTACCGGATCAGATCGCGGCACTGCGATACTTATAATCCCCTTGTCGCAATCAATCAATCTTTAGTTTGTATAAGTACTATTTACTAAAGTTTATTAGCACCGTCTGATTCTAGCTAGGTCCTATGGCCTCTGAAGAGGAACTTTTCAGTTCTAAGTTGGGTGCCTCGTTTACTCAATCTTTCATAGTCCAAGGTTTGATAGCACCGAAACACTAAAGTTTATTATAGTAAAGTTTATGAAACAGGAATCATGTTCATAAACTTGGACATATCTTAAAGCTCATTATTTTTGTCATTATTTGACTAACCTGACTATTGGAGTCTGAAGAGGTTGAAGCGATGTGTTCTTTTATCATTTCTATCATGTGGGCTACCAAACTTATTAAATATATATGTACGTTTTAAATTTGCTATGTTACGGATTGTAATGGCATAGTGTTTGTTTGTATAAATTGTAAAGTGGTTAACGCATTTAATTACATCTCATATTATAAAGAAACACTTATAAAATACTGGTATTCCAAGTTCTCACATTATACTTTACATGAACTCTAAATCTCGTCATAAATCTCCATCATTACATGTTATAAGATTTTTAAAATGTATTATACATTTTATACAATGCATCGTTAGTAGTTTAAATATGAAAGTGACCGTTATCATGTTGTTGGAAATAAAAATTCTTATACAGACCAGTTGTTTTAATATTTTGTTATTTTAATTCAGGTAAAAATATTTCACAATTGATTAATAATAATGATTATATGACATACAGACAATATCTTTATCTTAACATTGCGTTTCCATGAACGAATATACAGATATTTAAACCAATGTTCAAATGTATAATTGTCTTATACATCGCAAATGGGTATGAATTTAATGGATTATTTTTGTGATAGATACATCGATGTGGCACGCCCTACTCGCCTTATTAAGGTACAAAATATAGAGTCCCATCCATTTGTCGAAATCGCAAATAATTTTACGTTAAAATGTTACTTTCGCTTATTAAAAAAATTCGAACTTAGGATTATTTTCTAAACTCTTGTTGAAGTGGTCTTGTACTGCTACTGGGTTTCCAGACTTCAAAATACCGACTTATTTATGTCTACACTCATCTCTGTGTCTTTATGTCGTATAAACTATTGGACTGATTTTTGCAGTTTGCTTACAGACCTCATTTTCAAAAGAAAACTTGATTATCTATTCAGTTTTGAAACTTTTAAGTGATTTGGACAAGTGGTTGAAATGAGAATGCATGAAAAATATGTATCTTTTTGTGACCGTTTCATAATTTGGGTAAATTTGGTAATAAGTGTTAAAGATTGTATCTGCATTAGGTTTCCACTCCATGAAAATATTACCATTCCCTGACATTTAAAATTTCAATTTAATACCAAGTTACTTATGACTAAACTTATTTTTTTAATACATAAATTCATTATGTGGGTGATTGTTTCTAATCAATATCATTTCCTTATGACGAAATGAATTAATGAAGTTCTATAGAGTGATTTGTTATTGGTGCTAATAATAACCTATTGATAAATTGTTGTAATTATGATGTTTCCTTTTTGTTACTATTATTCTTTCCTGTCAGCGAGATTAAACAGGTAATTGAAATTTATATTTATTTTATACTAACGCAACATAGTACAAGTTGACCTTGTTTCCTCTAAACTTTTTTTTGTTTTCGTCCATCAATTCAAAGTATATTGCAAGATGTGGCCGAAAATGAAAAAAAAACGTGGTGTACATTGAAATATATGGACAAAAACACTAACAATGCTTGTTTTTGAGTAAGCTAGATAAACTCGTACTAAGGGCTGCACTGCAAGCTGAATTATACAACGCAACATAGGCAGAGGTCCATTCAATTATTGAGACATATACTAACATAATTATAAATGGACGGATAACTTACTTTAGTGGATTTGTTAATGTCATTATGGAACTTGGTAATGACTCCTAAATTAATTTGATGTTTAGGATTTTTTGTCATTTTATTGAGTCAATCGTCATATTATGCCTAATTATAAAATTATTTTTAATAATTTTCATGCATGAAAAGTTGGTCAGGGCCTATGTTACGCGCACAAAAAAAGGAATATTAACATTTATAATAATGTTATATTTGACATGATCATTCTAGGCCTGCAAGTCAGCTCCGCCGCTGTCAGAGCTGCCACCGACGTCGCCGCCGCCTCCCGACATGAAAGTACCCATCGTAAGCTTGAAGAGGCCCTCGCTGGTGTAATCGTTCTAGACAATAGTATTATATATTTGAAAATAAAGAAGTAACTAAAACAGTCTACCGCATATTTTGCACAGTGAGAAACAAATTGAACTAAAAATTTAGGCAAACTGAAATAAATGCGTGAAACTTTTCTACCTACTCTATTGCCTAGTGAAAAAATAATTGATGAAGTGCTTGAAAAGAACCTAGATGAATATTTTACGACTCTTTAAAAATCTCGTTTTAGAAACTATCTAAAATGCGAGCACAATTTTGTTAAATCACACTGTAAATTTCGCATTATGTACCTCTTATTCTTATGTTGAAGGCTTTTGCTGTCTGCTCACTGTGACCAAAAACCCGTAAAACAGTTGGATTATTAGATCATTAAATTAAATGGACGGTAGTTTTAGAAGGCCATAATTGTACGTAATTTACAATAAACTTTTATGAAAGGGTTCACACTACCGATAAGTTATTAACGTAACTATTTAAAATACCAATTTTAATTGCGAATTATTTTATAAGCATTTAGGTTTTGTATACAAAACTTAGTATATTATCCTTTATGATAAGTAATTATTACCTCATATGTATTAGGGTGATTATATGAATACCCGTTAATATATTCAAATGTTTATAAAGTAATAAATACTTATAATTGTTTATATCGAAAGCTGTAATCGTATATTAAAATAAAGATTAAAAAGTTAAATTGTTTTTTTTTTTTACTTTTACTCCTGCTGCACCTTTTAAACTGTTCAAATTGATTATAGTAGATAATAGAAACATCACATATGCTGTTAATTTTCGTCAAAATGGCTGAAAAACTGTACTAGCCCACTTTTATTAATACATAAATAGTATAATAAAAGTAGGATCAAAACTGCCACTGTTCTTCTCATTTGCAAAGAGTTATGTTCAGTTGGGGTGCTTATAGTATAATATTAAAAAATTAAAATATATTCTGTTTTTCTAAATGTTTAATACATTAGTTTTACCGACGTAAAAATATTCATGTTCTTATTTCTATTTATTTTTACCGAATAAGCTATTGGACTATTTTGTGCAGTTTTATTTCAAGATAAATTTTCATTTTAAGTAAAATTGATTGAATTTCAAGAAAATTAACCATTCTGTGCTGTTTATAATTCTATTTATTTAATATTCTGTTCACTTATAAATACTAATATTATCTCTTAATCACTAACTTTTAAATTGTAACAAAGATTAATATAATATAATGCAAGAATACAGAATATTATGCATAAAAAGGTACTGAAGAATAAATACCAGGAGATAGAGCAGCATATTATTATGGTCTGTATTTTTCTTAAAGTTTATTTATATATTTTAGGTTACTGGCATACATAATTCAGTGACTGCTGTCTTTATACTGCATGACATGGAAACATGGAAATGGCTCAAAGTATGTCACTTTTACAAATAATGGTTAAATAACATTAACAATAAGAAATATCAACTTACCCAGTCCATCTTATATATCAATATGCAGCAGCTTCTAAACTAACTCACAAAACAGATCGAAGATGTTCGGAACACGCGACGATTTCAACCAGTGGAAACAAAATCATTCGTTAGTACTATTAAACCATCCGATAAAGAAAAGTTTTTTTTTTCAAGAACATTGATATAATTTATTATTAAGGTTTCATTTGAATGACTTCAAATTAAATGTAAATAATTAAATTCCTAATATCGTCACAATGTTTGGTATTATACAAATTACTTGAGCAAATAATATTATTGTAGTTCTATCCATCCATTAGTGTCTTTCGCCAAAAGCCTCCCCAAAATAGACTAATGGATAGATAGAACAGCAGTCCTGTCATGTTACTCTACGGTTACTGTTACTGTACGGTTGGTAATAGTCGGTTTGGAAGTAAATAACTTCGAGAGAAGACGCTGCTGAACGCGCTTAGAGACTAATCCCCAGACGCTTCTTATTTACGAGAAGACTGTCAAAATTGTCCAATCTATTCTTTGACGAATCGCGTGGCCGAGCGGTCATCATACCGGTCTGACACACAGTAGGTCCCAGGTTTGATTCCCGGCCAGACAGAAAAATGAATGATGAGTTTAGATTTCTGTTCTGGGTCTGGGTGTTTGTGTATTCGTGTTTGTGTGTCCATGGCACCCACGACACAGGAGAAAATCCTAGTGTGGGGCTATGAGTGTAGAAAGCTTGTGTGTGTTTTATAATTTTATTCTATACCGAATTGGTAAATTTTATTTCCCCCTAGGTATTCTAAACTATATAGTCCTAAATATGTACTAGACTGTTAAACATATAGAAGTGATAGAAAAAAGCAAAATTAGCCTCATAAATACTGTCGCAGCGATGCGAAGAAGAAAGAGACGGCGGCCAGCTGCATGTACGTGCGGGGGCCGGGCGACAGCCGCGTGCGCGCCGCCGTGCCCTTCCAGCGCGTCTCCGTCACCGGCATACACATCACCGGGGTATTCTTCTACTATGGATATAGATAAATTGCATTATTGTGTTAGTTTACGTAAACGGCGTAGGTAATTTTTAGGCCTTTGGACGTGATTAGCAAGGACCAATTACAGACTTGTGCCTAGATTGATCTCTATTAAACATTTTGTACCTATTAAAAGTGTGTTATGTATATGGTACAACTATACTCATTTATCCGTTAAAGACCTGATCATTACCTATATTACCATCTTTAAGTAGTAAATTCCCAATTTGAAACGTTCCCAAACATATCTGATTTTACTGCTTATTAATCAATCCAAAAAGGTTCAAATAATTAATTGTTTCAAAACTTACAAAATTTCAAATGTTTTAATACTTATAGGTAGGTACTGAAGATTCCAATTAGTTTTGTATTAAATATGTCATTTAAGTTTCCCATTCTAAGTGACAAATTGCTTGCGGAATCAGAAATAAAGATTTAAACCAGGGATGTAACGGAGGTATTTTTATCGGAACCGAAGTCGGAGTCGGAGTTTTAAAATTCGTTATATCGGAGTCGGAGTCGGAATCGGAATTGGAGTCGGAAGCAGTGTCAGGAATTAGAAGGGAAGGTGTTTTTCTATCAACATTTTCCCATCAACAGTTAGCAAATTAAATCATATTCGCTCCATTGTTGTTTTTATGTCCATTTGTAGGGTTCCGTAGCCAAATGGCAAAAATCGGTGCCCCTATAGATTCGTCATGTCTGTTTGTGCGTCCGTCTGTCCGTATGACACAGCCATTTTACTCAGAAACTATAAGGACTACAGAGTTTAAACTTGGTAGGTAAGTGTATTCTGATAACCGCTTCCCGAATTGTGTACAAAAATAAAAAATATATTAAATTTAGGGAGGTCTTCCCATACATGGAACGGGAACTCAATTTTCATCTTACCTACTCGTGTGGGTGTATATAGAAAGGTCTTTAAAAATGGAATTGAGGTTTTGGAACTATTTTTTACCAAATTCGATCGTTTGAGAGATAAACCCTTTCAAAGCGGTAAAATGTGTGCACCCCCCGCCCCCCTCTAATTTTTAATCTAAGAGAGTGGAAAATCTGGATAAAATATATGATGTAGATGTTAAGGAAATTTTCAACGAAAATTGGTTCGAACAAAATGCAGTTGACAGATTTGAGATATAGCACTTTTTCAAAAACCTCATAACATAACTTTGTAATTCAAACAAACACTATGAAAAACAAACTTATGTTGGAAAACTGTGCAACTTTTTTTTTCAACACAGCTATATTTTCTCGTTAAGATGTGTGAATGATAATGCTATTGAACCCTTCGCCTGCGAGTCCGACTCGCACTTGACCAGTTTTATTTTTTAATTTACACCGTCTTAGATGGTGGTTTTCTAAAAAGATGAAATAGATTTTACATTATATAAAACCACAAAGGTAAATATAATTTTTTATTGCGATTGCCTTAAAATTGACGAATTTCCGAACAAACTTGTAAACCCCTCAATCTCTTTAACACTCTTAGGGATTGTTTATCCAATAACGATGATATAAATATTCCATTTTACTAAAACAAAAAACTAAATACTACATTTCATTCTAATTGCATTGAAATTAGCAGGGTTCCAAACAAACTTACAATACATAATTCACCGTTCTAGGGGCTGATTTTCCTAAAACCGAGAAGTATAATTATGTTGTTTTATATCGAACCACAAACCTAATACTAAGTATAATTTAATTGCATTATAATGGGCTAGTACCCAAACAGACTTGCAAGCCCTAATTCATCTTTTTAGGGATTGATTTTCTTAAAACGTAGAAAAAGATGTTTTATTATATCGAACCATAAAGACATATCTAAGTTTCATCGTACTTACATAAAAATTGGCGGAGTTCCATACAAACTTCCAACCCTTATTTCACCATCTTATGGGTTGACTTTGGAAGAAGGTGGAATAAACGTTTCATTTTACCAAACAACAAAGCTAAATACAAAGTTTCAAAGAGCTTGCATCAAAATTAGCGAGTTTTAAAAAATATTCAACACCTATTCACCCACTTAAGGGTTAATTTTTCCAAAAACGGTGAAAGCAGTATTTTATAATAACAAACCACAAAGCTAAATACTAAGTTCCATTGATATTGTATCAAAATTGGCGGATTTTATTATATGTATAGATTAATTATTATCATTACATTGCAACATGACACTTCATTCGAAACAAACGGATTTATTGTCATTTTGCTACACATTCCAGCGAATTTCGTGGCCTTATAAGGTCGGACACATCAACTGACTTTACGCAATTATCAAGCAAATGACGCTCAAAGAGAATGTTTCGTAGCCCCCGAGTCACAGTGCAGTAAAGGACACAGAATCACGTCTCAGCAGTATCCTTGAATTGATAACCTACGGCCCGTTGGCACAAAGTGCGCAATAGGGCTACCACTTCATGGTTTCGTTTCTTGTATACAGCCATTTGCCAATAAAATAAAGCTGACGTTATAGTCATGCATTTTATTTACTTTTATATTTAATTTTTGTATCTTGGCACCATTATTTACGCGTAAAATGTAGGTTGGGTCGCAATGCACGGACGGCGGACGATAGCACACCTTTCATCTGTCCGACCGAGCGCGAACGTGGCACCCATGCGATTATGAGTATACTGAGATACGAATAGACCGAGACTTCGCTGCGCGCCGTTTCGTCCCTTGTGTATGGAAGCGTAATACTGCCTATTTTACTGTACTGTGTCCGAAACGCCATGGCACATTTAATTGCGTCTTGTGAATTTCGACCGCTCGTAATTAAACTTGACTATTGTTCTACAATATGCAACTAACGTTTGCGTTTGTGACAACAAACCACACTCTATGGTTACTGTGACTACCGTCTGACGTAGGGAATTTACTTAGCTATCTGACTGGAGTTCTACATTGACTAAAATAATATCGGTGTTCAACATATCGTCCTATATAAACAAATTGTCATTTTAAAAGAGAACTAAAATATATTTTTTCAATAGGAAATATTAATGAGGTTATATTTATAACTAATATTCTAACGAATAGCAGTTATTAAGGAGAATAGACTTAAACAAAAAGAAGTTTAGTTGGAACACTACTAAAATGTACTTTTAGACTCGTTTTAACGTGGTATAAAATGCAGGTGTAAAATGTACATCGTGTTCCTTATTTTAAACGCGATAATTTAACAATGATAATGATGCATCTTCAGCTGTCGGGCAGAAGCATTTATTTTTATATTTAACGATCTTTCTACATGTGACATAACACTGATAAATTAGTAGTACTAACTAAATATATACTTTAATCAGTATAAAGGAGACACGATTTACAGCTCCGTTCGGAGATTGAACCCGTCTTGAAATGCAATCAGACGTTTGAAGTATGTCGGCTTAAGTCGAGGTTTGGTGTAATCCAATTTCGATATTTAATCAAAGCAGTACGTTTGGTTCGCTTACTTTGTTATTATGTTTATTTCTTTGAGTTTCTTTTGTAATTTTTTTAACATTATTTTTCAACATCAAAAGCAGTAATGAAATGCAAAAATGAAAAGAAAAAAAGCCGTCACAGGTTGTCTGGTGAATGCCATCTAGCCATCTACGAACAATCCCCCGCACTAAGTCGAACTAACACCCCAGCTCGCTTACTTACGTCCGATACTTAATAGTACCGATGTATGTATAACTGATGGTGCTAAAATAAAAAAGGCAAACATCGCCATGCAAACAATCAGGTTTACTCGTTTACGCGCCTATAGATGTTTCACATCACAAAAATGTTTTTAAAACCAAGTTTTTATTATGTTAGTTATCAAATTCATTTCCTAAGGTTTGACAAACATAGGGAAAGGTGAAACTAAATAAAAGCTGGTAACATATAAGACAGAAATTCGAAAATGCGTTCGCGCAGCGTCACATAAAAGTAATAAGAGAAAAACCTGTCCTTAGGAGATTGTATTTAAGTCGATTCCTACAAATATAGGAATACACAATTGTTGTTTTTTGTTTTTGTTTTTCAATTTACTACTACATTTTCACAAATTTAGTAAGGCTGTAGGAAAGCAGTAAATTTTTAAATGCTGTTCACACCTATAAATGCACATGTTGTTTAATAATGTGTTAAGAAAACCTATGTTAAGAATTATGTGTAATGCAGTTGGTGTGTAAATAAATAAATAAATAAATAAATGTCTCTCTTATATTATTCTAATTCCAACAAAATAACGTCACAATACCCAATGGAGGTTCAATTCTGTATCCATGTCGTGTATATATAAGTATACTACTATAAGTATAAGTATAAAACATTCCATGTATTTCAGTACCCACTAAACATAAATCCTAAATGGTTTCGAAATATAAAGTTAGCTCAATAGTCTAGACTAAAACACAAGCGATAAACTAAAAACATCACTTGGATCATTGATATAATATGATCATTTTAAAGACAAAGTTAAGTCTTACATCCCTTAGAGATATATCTCTTTCATTCCACGTACGAGATTATTTCGTACACTTGCGCTATGCGCTCAAATCACCGTTTCTCGTTAGTCATAAGTCACCTTAAGGGGAATGCCCTTATAGTTTACTTTAAATTAGTTTGCAATACGTTAAAGTTAGATTTCAACACGATCCATTTACGCGCCCATAAATTATTCATTTTACGTAAATTTTATTTCAAGTGATATTTTTATCGCATTATGTAAACTATAGCTTTCAGGTTAAAATATAAAGAAAAAGCATTCCAAAATATTTAAAAATGCCAAATTCTTAACAAATAATTACACAATATGAACTATACAGATTTTTTTAATACGTAGTCTTTCACTGTAGGCCTCATTCGAAAGCTCACCGTATCTAAGCAAAAAGAGCACAGGTCGCCTCCCGACCAGGTGGACCGATGACTGGAAGAAGATAGCGGGGAACCGTTGGATTTAGAAGGCATAGGACCGGTTGGACTGGCGCCGTTTAGGGAAGGCCTATGTCCGCAGTAGACCTTGAAAGGCTGATGTATGGATGAATGGATGGACATAGCATACTCTCTGACGTTTAGTTATATGGTAATACGATATTCAATACTTTCGAATATAAACTACGATCAAATGTCTTTAATGTACATAAAATATTTAACATGACATTGGCTGCTTTACGAAACCTACCATAACATAAATAACACAAACGAAAGATTTGCTTCAATTCATTTTTTTAGTTTTGGTCTTCTTTTTTCGTCTAAGGCAATAAGTAACAGGCGCAGCAGAGATAATCCCCCATAATCACGCCGCAATATCTCATCAGATAGGATTTCGTGATTAACAAAAAAACCTCTTAATTAAGTGAGGGTAGGGTGGGCTGAAGGGGGTGGAAGGGTTTGGAGGTGATAATATTCCTCATTACCGCGCGCCGCCGCGTCAAGCCGTTACGTGACGGTTTGGCGGGTAAACTGGCTGAATTTCACACCGTACTGAACGCACTATACCATACTGAAATTCATCGACGGAGATATTATAATTAACCATCATATTACTATGAATATATCTTAACTAGAGATTGAACCTACCCTGTCTAATTTATGAATGTGTAGATTCAGAAATATTTAGATTTAGTATGGGTACACACGACGTGCAGTTTTTTAATTTCTTTTCCCCGATATTTCGACCCAGTTACATGGGTCGAGGTCACGGCGAAACTGCGGTGGCGGGGAGAAACCGTTGATAAGCACTAGTTACCACTAGTGATCATCAACGGTTTCTCCCAAATCTACCTATTAATCTATCTACCTTAGGTCTCGTTTGTTTTTCTTTTTTAGGTTCCATATCACGACAATCAACACTAATTGTATCCCTACGCACCGCACAGAGTACCCCTAATATATTAAAATGTATCAATTCCGCGATAATATCAGCTTAAATTCAATATTTAGTTGCCGCTACTGTGGTAACTCCTATAGTACATCAAGATATTAGCCTAGGTACAGTTCTTTGTGTTGTTTTGTTGTAAATAATATAAGACTCCAAATGTTTTAAACCATTTCAAAACCTCTAAAAATATTCGCATTGATATGATATTTTATTTTCTTTTATAAGTCGGTCAAAATAAATAACCATATTTCTCATCCTATAAAAGTTTATCTGAATGCGTTCGGATAGTTTTTTTATGCATAACAAACAAAGTGGAGTACTTTGGGCATATACGGAATACATTATTATAATCAAAACTGTTATAGGTAACCGTACCAAAAAAGAAAAATGTTGTTTCAGTAATCTTTTTACTATTAAGTATTTGATTTATCGAGATTGGTAATATGAAGAATTCATATTAAATATTTCCCAAGTGATACCTTAACCAAACATGACTTCAAATAAGTGAAATTTATTCTCTATACCCTGTTTGGTTTATAAAATCTTCTGGCAAGTTCTATGAAAGTAATTTCCCCAGCTACTGTTGATACAAAAATAAAATATGCGCCATAAATTTATACAGAGTTTTGTATATTCTGCAACTTTTGTTATTCTGCAAATATGCGCGCGACGGATCGGGAAGTTTGTTTGTTTAATTTTATTTCCAATGTGACTGAAGTAGACATCGTTCAATATTTATTTTAGAAGAACTTTTCGAGTACGTTATTATGAAATGTTCAAATGGCGACAGGATTGTCGTGCTGACATCTTATTTTTTTATAGGTGACATTTAAATGAATCTCTAGTTCTACACAAATGATATCATTCCTAATGTTGATGTATTATTAAATTAAGAATAGCATTTTTAAAAGTTATACGTTCTCTTTACCTCGAGTGGAAGCGACAAAAGCTCACACAGTATACGTTTTTGTATTCGATTGTATTTTTAACCGACTTCGAAAAGGAGGTGGTTCTATGTTCGACTGTATGTATTTTTTTAAATATAAAAACCTTTTCTTTTTAACTCGCTTTTATTACCTCAACCAATTCATTAAGGAATAGTAATTATATAGTTATAGTAATCGCTATATTAACTATAATGATTCTGAGATATGTAACAATAAAGCATTATTATTAATAAATAAAATGTCTTCTGGAAAGTTAAATGAAACTTTTTAACAAAAAATAGAAACCGACTTCGATGTCACCAAAAAGCAATAAAATAATTTAAATATATGTTGGTTT
>DWNE01003443.1:0-16663 GCA_018249875.1 Cecropterus toxeus | reverse complement strand
GGTACTTTCCCGGTCGAACTACATTGGTTCTACCATTTCTTTTAAACGCGGGTGAAACCGCGGGCTCAGCTAGTACATACATATATACATACGATATAAATTTAATGATAATCATATTATTAGGTATTAATTTCTTAAATATAAAAATATAATAATGTGATGTACACTAATATATATACATAAATGTTTTTATATTCATTTAATTACGCAATCATAAGGACTGCGAATTAAATGTAGTGATTTTACTTTATTTGCGTGTAACATTCGCATCTAAATCATCATCAAGGTAAAAGTAAGATAAAATAATCATCAAGATAAAAGAATGCTGTAATCATTATACTGTTTAAATAAAGCTGAATAAGTGTCCACTTTGTGTAAAGCATACTGCGAACATTTGAAAGAGCTCAATTATCGCGTTTTATTTCCGAGCCTAACCAAACACAGTGGACGCGACGTTGATACATTAACCATATGACAACATTTGCCGTTTTTACCCGATACCTGCTCATGTTTATATGGGATAACCATATCATAAGGACGCAGTCCTATTAAAGATCATACAACTAGTAGCGAGAAGCTTTTTTGGAGGTCAAAAAGAGTTAAGTTCAATTTTATTTACGATGTTAATCGGAAATGCCACTTTTTATATAATATTGAAATGGCAAACGAGCATGCAGTTCACTTGATGGTAAGTGCACGATACAAATACACAATAAGATCAGAGTCTTACCTGAAATTGATCACGTATGAGGCCACTTCTAAGGACTAAGTTGGAACGCCTTGGATAAGTATGTCGCCTTTACCTCACCCCTCAGACCAAAACACAGCAGCTATTAACACAGTTGTTATTAGGCAGAAATAGGTGTTACGATGGTGCCTCCGGAGTCAAACCACAAAGGGTTCTACCACCTTCAAAATCAACATTAGTTTTGTAGTTTAGGGTCACATTAGTAACTACAAACGTTTCAGTCACAGCTACGAAGACGTCTCTCTGTGTAATTGTTTGTAGCTGACCAATTGCTTCAACCGGCTTTGTTTAATTGCTTTTGATTAGTCAACTATCTAATAGTAAATAGCTCCCAATAGAACTGCGCACTTAGTTACATGCACGTAACGTTATCTTTTTATATATATTAAGTGAGTGCTGAGGCCAACGTTAGGTAGATTTTCATAACACATAATTGTCGTCATGGGCGTAGCTAGGCGGGGGTGCAGCTGCCCCCCAAAAGACCGGTCGGTCACAGATTAAAAAGTACACCTACTATTTTCAAGAAGTGTATGTTGTGCATGAGAAATTTTAAATTTTATGTGAAGAACCGCGCACATTTCGCTTCAAATAATAAGTTATATAGATATTATCGTCAAACTTATATACCAGAAACTACATTTATAAACATAGTACATTGCTGTAGGTGTGGCTTTGGTAATGAAAATGAAAGAATAGGTTGCAGAATTCTTAAATTACTTTTTATTCCGCTTTATTATACAGGTTTGTATATATTATTATATTCGTCCCCTTCTAACAGTTCTTCGTCTTTATCTTCTTTTGAAATTATCTCATTATCACTTATGGGCCTTAGTTCTCTGAAAAAAATTGTGAAATCATGCGCCATAGAACTCAATGTAGAATTAAGTTGGGGTCGATTTTTGCCGTGTGACGGTCCTATGTTAAATTGCCTGCCAGGTCGCATCGTCACATATATTAATATATATGTAAACATTTTAAATAGTAGAGTAGATAAAAATAATAAGTAATATGGTGTTACTTGAATGAATCTAACACTAAATATCTGTTAGTGCCTATAGCAGGAGAGACAATGTTTGCGTGTTTTCCTATTGCAAAGCACATTGTAAGGTATGGCCGTAAGCGAAATAAAAGGGAGGTGAAAATGTAAACACATTGATATGAGAAAACGTAACAAACTCAACTAAGGACACAGAAATAATCTTGAATAATGCACATTATAATCGAATTACTTAATGTTACTTAAAAAACATAGTGATTCTATTTTTTACACCTTTGAAATCATATACGAGCAATACCATGAGAAGACGATGTTTAATTTTGTACATGTACGCATAGGTAATCAAAAACTATATCGAAAATCCAAAATTATTAAATTGTGCATACTTCACTTACCTTTCGGGAACATCATTAAACCGTATTTTGATATCTGGTTGGATGGGTTTCATTTGTCTTTCGGTATATTCTATTTTACTAGGGTTTACTGCGTGGTAGGGTTTATTTTCTTTGTAGAAGGGTTCGTCTGTACGCAATTCTTCGGAGATGTCGTGCAATGGTAAGAATTTTCTCATTACTATATCTGAGCTACCACTATGCCATACCGTTGTAGGCATTGGAAAGGGAAATTTTGACAGTCTTCTCGTGGCAGGTAATGTATTCATACTTTTTGTATGTATCTGTAAAATATGATATTACGAGTGTACGTTAATAAGTATTTGAAATAGAAAGCTTATTTCCAAATTAGCGATGCTGTGTAGATTTTTGGTAGGTCCTTAAAATATACACATATATATATATATATAAATATTTGTTTTTCAAACACACACTAAGTCATATTTAAATTTTATATTATTAATTGAATTATTTGTTATTTTACCCAACCAAAACTAGGAAATTTTTACCAGGAATTACCAGGAATTGTAAAGAAAAAGGTAGTATTTTTTACATTATTTTATTAGTTTCACTATATTTTTATGTCTTTCATTATGTGTACTCAGAATTTGTAATAATTTCTGCTTGCGACGATCTGTAACCAATTCCATATAGTATAGCGGTTCTATTGAAGTAAATTATATATGCAGTGCCAATGGCGAGCGTGGGTTCATGCCGCCTGGGGCCAAAGTTGAATTCGCCGCCCACCTAGGCATGAACTTTAGGAACTTAAGTCGACGAAAAAAGAGTTCAAATTTCAAACAAATGCCGCCTAGGAGATCTTTCCACTAAAAAAGAAATCGCTTTTATATTACAAAAAAAGGAAATTTTGCCGCCTCCCAAAACGTGCCGCCTGGCGCAATAGCCTCCTTTGTCCCCCCCCCCCCTTCACACGCAACGCCACTGTGCATTGCCACCCCTAAGACTAAGATAGTTGCATTTTGCATTGCAAAATTATGATTCCGACTGCCTTACCTATTGTAAGTCAGTCGGAATCACAATTTTCTAATAGTAATAAGAAGAAAGTAGATTCCAACCTGTTGAGGTGTTTTTAGATCTGGTTCCTCAGTATTTATCTGATTGTCTGCATACTTTGTAAGTTTTTTGGCGTATTCTCTTGCATCTTGATATTTCAACCATTTGTTCGCGAGAGATTCTGAATCTTTATTCGGACTTACACGTTCTTCGTAGTCGGATACAATATTTGGAGCTAACACTGAAAGAAATACTGAGATGTATTTTTGGACTAAAAGCATAACGAAATCTGTTCTAACCTACTACTAGCTAACCTAGCTAACCTAGCTAACCTACTGTATGTTGGTTAGTCTCAGTGTATGATTCGGATTTGAAAGGTGTGGTTGCCGGATCACTCCCACATGAGGCGTCAATTTTAGACCTCGGGAGTAGCAATCCATGGGCGGTAGTGGCCATTTACGATCAGGTGGACTGCATGCTCGTGTTGCAAAAAAATGCTATGACGAGATACTCACTTTCATCTTCAGCGCCCATTCTTCGGCCGGCACCCTGTTCTAGGCTGGGATTGTCGTGAAATTGACCTCGACGCATGTAGACCGTTACATCTGATTCTGCAATAAAGATAGAAGCTTAGTATGTTAACTTCATATGATAAGTTGTTAAACTGGACGAGAAATGATCCGCGCTGCGGAGGTACTGGCGGTTTATCGTCGTTTACGCTTCGAGCCTTTTCAGTAGAGAGGAGATTCTAGTGCCCAGCATTGAAGCACAAAGGATGCTGCAATTTTGGAACTTAAGTAAATTTTATTTTCTTAGGTAAATACAATTCCTAAAACTTCGAAGTAATAGTATTTATTTACATTATGCGACAAAAGACGCAGATGTAAATATTTAAAATCACTTAACTTTAATATGTGTCGATGTGTATACATTAGAACCTTCGTAAATATGCATGGAAAGTAAATACGACCTTCAAAAAGGTGCCTCCTTTTACGTACCTACCTTAAGGGTTGGTCCGACAGTTTTGCCGTTCACCGACAGTTTTGTTATTTTTGTAAACATCGGAAGCGTAAATCTGATCTGTCCAGAAGTTCGTTACGGGCCCGTGAAGCAAAAGTTTTACGAAAGAATCTTCAGCTCACGTAGCACTTTAATAATTATTCAAGGGCTTTAATGCGAGCGAATACGTGGACAAAACCCAGTATAAGTATAAAGGTCTAATCTTATGTGAACAATCTAGCTTGTCGCATAGTGTGAACAGCAATGTTAGTCGGTGAGCGGTAAAACTATCGCAACGAACTAGAGTGAACAGGTCCCTTAGCAATGTAAATTAATATAAATTCTTTATTGTAAATTTTTTTTAAAGTAGGTCAATAAAATTTACATTCTTAAATTGTATTTTAAAAGTTCTGTGCTATGTTGTAATTGTTAGTTATTAGCAACGTTATTTAATAACATAGATTATTTCGTTTCATGGTGAATTTCATATTTAGCTGAATGAATTTATGGTTCTAGGTTCAAGGTTACAATTTTATTACTATTCAGAAACTTTCGTGGTTATTTTAGGTTGTACGTGACGCCTGAAATACATGGTTCTCTACTCAAACAAATTTGAGCGTATTTTTTTTATATAACACCACATCTTGTTGTAATGGTGTGATTTGAATGGATTTTTTTATAATTAAGTGAATATTAGAAAGTGAGTTTATTTAAAATTTACTTTGTGGGAGAGAGTGCGTTGACACCATGTTTCGCATGAAATTTTAAAGTAGAAAAAAATGACAATAATCCTGATTGACGCAATATTATCCGCCCTATAGCGTATTATGTTAAATACAATTAACAATTATAAAAATCGTCAGTTTAAAAAAAAGTTATTCATTGCCACATTGATCAAAATTTGTGTTCGGATGCTTTATAGCCTAAAACTCACTTAAAACTCTATTCTTGTTATTTTGGGGTTAGAAATTTCCGTCGTTCTGTGTTCTTTTATCACTTTTAGTCCTAAGAAATTGATGGAAGTTGAAAATGCATCGCATCTAACATTAATTGACTTCTAAGCGGCCCCAATATCGATCCAAGAATACATTGAACTCCCTGAAAACTAAGTAGAGAAGCGAGTTAATTATTACACAGAAGTGTAATAATTAATTCGCTAAATGATGCTTATGGTATCGTCGTAACATCTTTGAAACATTGATTTTGACTGGGTCCTCGTCTTACTACCCCGTCTCATCAAAACTGCCCCTAAAGTAAATTAATATTTTAGCCTTATTACATCTTTCAATCCAATTCACAAGTTTCCAAATGATACAAGCCAAAAACAAGCCTAGGGGTAGTATGAAATCTACCTTGCATGATAGAGTACTAAAAGCATTAAATTCCTTCAAACCTATCGTTTTATACACAATTTTTTCATCACAGCTGAGTACTTTCGATAAAGTTATCTTTAAAAAAAAGTTAATCAAAATCGTTCGTATGGAGCTACAACACCGCAAAAAAGTTCTTTTTATCTACAAACATGGAATGTGTCAGGTCGTGGCAGCTAAAATAAAATGTTCCTATATGTTTGTCGGCATCTGCACGGTCGTGTTACATACGATCTTTATATTTTTATGTAAGAAAAAGAAATACTAACTGCTATAAGATATGAATTCGGCAAAGGAGTAGTTGTATCCGTAAGCTATCCCCGCCATGACCGTTATTAAGAGCCCAAAGCCGATGACGCAAACAGTGCAGCACGCGAGGAAAAATGTGATCGTTCTAAAAAGAAAAACAATATAAATAATTTTAAGTGTGCCCAGCACTGCCCACATGACAGTAGATCGACAGTCGATCAATGACGACTGATTGGTGTGGTCATTTTGACTGTTTTACCCACAAAAAGTACCGTTAGATAAAATGACGATTTAGATTTTTAAAATATCGTTGTCAACTGATCCTTTCTATATTCCTTAAAATAACAGCGATAGATTGATTTGGTAAGAACAGAAATTTTCTTATTGATCCATACGATTAATATTCATCGACGCTCGATCGACTGGTGCGTAGGCATCTGAAGATCCAAATGCATAATTTCGTCATTACCCGGTTGAGTCATTTATATGTTTTTCTAGGTTTGGGTTGGTAAGGAAAAATATGTTTCGTTCCAAACCGAGATAGTTGTAGTAATCATGCGATTGAATTTTGTAACTAAATGAATTAAATACAAAAAAGAAATGTTTTGATCTAAGTCGTTAACTAGTCAAATCATGTATAGGTCGGTAGAACGTAGTAAGGCTTCACGTGTTCAGGTATTATAAGACAAGAAAGGATTATTCATCTATGATATTGTCATAAATTTGGCCATTATTTAGTTATACAGGTACTTAATACAGTTGCGGTAACTGATTGTGACAATTACTTGCACAAAAGTCATAGTAATTGGGTGCTAATTTTATAAATTGAAACCATTTGGCACGGCATTGGAATTTATTTCCAACATGGTCGATTCGAGGGCAGATTTTATAGCAATGAGAAACTCTTCAGACTCATACTGTTAGTATAATATAGGTATTACGATGTAGCGTCCCGCTTGAGATTGACAAATGTAAAATTAAATTAATAACTTTATTCATTATTCTTAGAAAAAAGGATAATATTAGGTCAACTTTTTTTTGGTTTAAGAATTAATTAGAAACTCAGTGTGTGATAGAATAAGACGTATATAACTGTTTTTTAGTTCCAGCAATTCCATGCGACAAATTGGACAAAACCCCATTAATTTAATATGAAACAATTAATTAAGAACGATTATTTTTCAATTGAGTTTGAATATGCAACATTTTTTGTTTTTTTTTTTTTTTTGATATTCGAGCACATACTACAGTTGTTTCAATGACACGAAAATTAGCATTTCCTTACGCAAGTCGTCTTTGGACAAGTGTACTAATGAACACGACCCTTTTTAAATCCACGACCCATATAACGTGATAATGTTGATGAAATCGTGGCTGCACTTGTTTTTAAGTCCTGGTACTGGGGACAACGACAACTGAAGGAGGTATGGAGCGTTCTTCATCATCACCAAGGATGCTCAAATGAGGATGGGCGAAGGATGTAATGGGTAAGCTTGGGTATTTTATTGTTCACATGTAGACTGAGGAAGGAATGACAGAATTTGGCCTTACTCTTGTATGCCGCCAAGATTATAAACAATTACTTGAACTTGTTAGGAATATTTCAGTCATAGTACCGTATCAAATTGCAGTGCTACGAGGCTATAATAAACCCGATGACATCATACACCCTACAGAAAAACAACAAAAGCGTTACTTTTTTATTTATTATGATTAAATTCCTATGAAGGAAGCAAAAATAAATCCTAGGTAATTTTCTAAAGTCAACAACATATTCATGTGTTTATTATCTGTATGACCTTATTGGTTTATTACGGAGCCTTGTGGCTAATCGAGCTATCCTTAATTGCTGGCAATTGCGAACAATTTAGGTGAGATTCTTAGATGTTGCCGCAAATTTTAAGGCACGTTCAATTTACCGCAAACACACATCAAACATGTATCAGAGCCGTCAAAGTGTGGCTTATTGCGATAATGTAATTTAAACATCAAATGCCTATTTTATGATATTTAGTTTAAACCAGCTGAAGTACTTACTCGTGCTTCGCTATGCCATCTTTAAATAGTGCAAAAATATCGAAATTAACCGTAGCGCATTTACGACTAAAAACATTTTATGAATTAATTAATACATGCCGTTATAGAAAGAACAGCAATATGTATTAAGTTGTATTACTATTTGGTATATTGTGAAAAATAAATGCTTCATAATGCAAAACTGATCAATTTTTCCTCGTTATGGATGGGTGCACAACTTTATTACACCTAACTCGATCGGGTACGGGGTTGGTTTAGCGCACTGATAACGTTGATACATCGTCGTGGAAACAGCTAATTACTGCGTTATTGAACATTGCACTTGGGTGGTTTTCTACTTTTGTGTTTCATCTCCAGAAGTACTGACATTATTCTGCCTAATAAAAGGAGGGATTTTTTTCTTGTATTCTGATTTGAAAGTTTTGTAAAGATGTTTTATTAGAAGCGTTCCAGCTAGGTCCACATTTGTCCAAAGTTAATTTAAGCTCTTTTTAACATTAAAGAAGGGATCTACATTTGTATTTGCTTAATGTATGTCATCGGTCCTTGATAATTGTAAGACGTTTTAACTCAATCTAACCTTTTAAATATGAGCAAAATTATGTTAAAAGATTCCATTATATAAATACGTAGATACATACATACTAAACTAATAAAAGTGTGTTAAAAGTCTGAAGAGTGTCAAACCTCTGAACGAGATCCAAGGCCCAAGAGAAACAGTTGCAAACGTAACACATATCACGTCGCTTGTGAAATATATAACTTCATAGTCATAATATGCGATTCTTGAGACAATCTGAGGACAAAAACAAAATAACCTTGATGACTTCTTTCTTTTTATAAATATGAAGCAGCAAACGAGCAAGCAGCCCACCTGATGGTATGTGGTTACTGCTGCCCATGGACATTTGTAAGCAACTTCATATAGAACAGGGGTTCTATCTGAAGTCGACCACAGATGCGTTGCTAGTCCCGAGGACTGAGATGGTCGCCTCATATGTATTTAGGTGAGCCGGTTACCACACCCTTCCACCGAAACGCAAGAACTGTTTCACGCTAGAAATAGGTGTGGCGGCTGTACTTCCCCGGTCGAACTACGTTAGTTCTTCCACCTGGCAAGTGGTATTCCAAAGTGAATTAATATATTCCAAGTTTTATTCATCGCCGCGCATGGATTGGACTCCACAAGCAATTTATTAGGAATCACTGGGACCATTTTAAATCTAAATGAGACAAGAAAACGTTTGAATATTTATTTCACACAAAAAAATCTGTACAGTGATTATATGTAGTTCTAACTCTCTGCAATGCGAGTTTCCATAAAAGTTTTCAAGCTATTTTCGTCTTGCTCCAAGCCGTCGTAGGTGTAGGGTTTCTTTTTCAATAACTGCGAAGGAAAATATACATTAAGCTATTAAAAGTGCATACGTATATGTATAAAATTAATGAATCTATATTTAATAGACAAATCTCAAATTATAAGATTATATTTTTAGAGAAAACTGAGTACTGTAAGGTATATTTTATGTCGTAAATACATGCTGGAGAAAAGCGCATAAAAAAAACTCGCGTAAAATATACTTTATTTGCACTGAAAAAGTAGAGATACGTTCGATAACAACGAATTAACATGCACTTAAAACCGTATAAAAAGTTTGCAGGAATTAAATGAAACAGTCTTCTAAGTAAAATATTATACTTTGAATGTTTGAAAGAAATACAAAAGCTTAAAATAAACTGATATTCAAATTTTTATATAAGTTAAAATTGATGATTCTACTATTTTTGAAGTGAAAAATCTTTAGCGGCGTTAAGAACTTCTTGTAATGGATAATAAATGTTATAGATACTCGCGTTAGGGCACGTGACATCGATATCGGTTTGATCATCGTACTTCATTGACAACAATATTAATTTTGTCATCGATTTAACGTGTTTGTGTGCTTATGTGTATGCGCTAGCGCGTTTTTATGGTTCGTATAAGTATTTGTACGTGCATGTTCGCACGTTTTACGATTTATGTATGTTTGTGCGCAGACGTGTGCTTACGTGCACGTTTGTGTGCGTGTGTGTATGCGTTTGCGCATTTTTACAGTTCGTGTATGTGTATGCCCGCGCGCGTTTTTTACGGTTCGTTCCTGTATGTGCGTACAAGTGTGCTTCCGTGCACGTCTACGTTTGTGTGCGTGCGTGCGTGTTTTTACAGATCGTGCATGTATGTGGTCGCACGTGTCTGTCTCTATATGTCTGTGTATGAGTCTCTCTCTCTCTGCGCGCGTGTGTACCGGGTCGCGCAGCCAGGCGGGCAGCGCGCGCAGCACGGCGGGCGCGGCGTACCGGCGGCCGAGCAGCAGCACGGCGCCCCAGTCCGCCGCGTGCCGCACGCAGCGCCCGGCCGCCTGGCTCAGCGCGCTGCACACCACAACAAATCAAACGTCTTTATTTTGTATAGGCTTAGGGGGGCACTTACAAGTTGTCATTTACGATGTTTCACCGGATCGGAAGATGATATGAGTTTTTGTCAAAACAGTCAAGTAAATGTACAATAGCAATATACATATTTTCAGATTGATCTATTTACTAGCTTTCATTTGATACCCATATTGTCGTAATAGCAAAAAAAATCCCCCCCTCCTCTTTTTTCTATATATCCCAGGCATTATTTTTTAAAATTATATAGCTTATTCAAATTGAGACGTTTCTAATGATATGTTACACGTCACAAGCCGTCAAGTCGAATATACATACATATGCTCGAAAAACATTTCCCTCCTTCTGTCGCAGTCGGGTAAAAATACCAATTAACGATCACCAACAAAACCACTAAAATCCCCCAATTTTCCGGGAACCCTTCACCGCCTTGATAACACCTCCTGGCCTGTAAAGGCCAGCGGTCACATGTCGCCTACTTTGAGAAACACTGGCATATACTATACCGGTAAGCGTTCGCGTTGTACCAAGCGTCGCCGCTCTGCATCCCGCGATTCACATTCCTCTCGTTGTACATTTTCTTCTCGCGAACCGCCACGTCGTCCAGATTGGGATACGGGATGCCCACCTACACACAAATATATTATTGATATGTTATTTGTTGTTAGGCCACAGTTCTGCCCGCTTTGTTATTTTACCAAGAAAGATTATATGCGCGTGCGGCTGTGTGAAAATAAATTTGATCGAAGTGGCAAACGAGCTTGCAGTCCCCCTGATGGTAAGTGGACACTGCCGCCCATAAACACCTGTCACCAGAGTCATACAGGACAGGCGTTCTATCTGAAGTCGATCACAGATGCGTTGCTACTCCCGAGGACTAGAATGTTCGCTTCAAATATAAGTGAGCCGGCAACCACACGCTTTCACCGAAACGCTAGAACTGCTTCACGCTAGAAATAGGTGCGGCGGTGGTACCTCCCCGGTCGAACTACACTGGTTGTACCAACTGGTAATTTAACAAATTCCTTGCAAAATATGTGACACCACACTAGGAAGGTGGGTCGTCTCACAAATGTGACAAGGACGGGGTCAAAAATCATGAAATTCGTGTGACGTAATTTATGATCCCTTAACCCTATGGTTTTCAACCGTACTATAATATATAGTATTGTACTATATTTCGTGTCTGTGTCCTATATACTATTGAATTATTAACGAAAAAATACTATATTTTTAACACCGAAATCTAAAAAATAATCCATTAATCGTCTTTTGTGTTTGAAAAAGACGTGTTTGAAAAATTTGCCACGAATGTTACCTCAAGATATATTAATTTATTCCAATAGGTATATTTTTTTGAATGCTTTATGTTTTGTTATAAAATACTACATGTTTTATATGTGTACCATATATTTATATTAAAAAAAACAGACGAATTAAGAATCTCCTCCTTTTTTGAAGTCGGTTAAAAATACTATATTTTGTTGACAAAATGTTGGTAACCCTACTTAACCCGCTAATGACAAGGCCAGGTTAATATTTAGTATACATACAGCAACGACGAGCCGCGCCTGATGGTCGCGGAAGTCCATTCCCTCGGCCACCTTGCCGCGATACACGCCCAGCAGCAAAGCGCCCTTTGCCGATGAGACATTCTTGTAGTATAGCTGCGAAAACCATTATCTCATTTAAAGTAATAAATAATAATATTTGATTTGACGACCTGCGTGACGGAACGGTTATCATACCGGTCTGAGGCGCAGTGGGTCCCGGGTTCATTTCCCGGCCAGACATAAATATGATTCTGTTCTGGGTCTGAGTGTTTGTGTGTCCATGGCACCCACGACATAGGAGAAAATCCTACTGTGGGGCTATGAGTGTAGAAAGCGTGTGTGTGTAAAATAACAACGCTTTCTACACTCCCTACACGCACACTTCCCACAAGCAGTTCTTGCGTTTTGCTGGAAGGGTGCGGTTGCCATCTCACTTATATATGGAGCGACCATCTCAGTCCTCGGGAGTGGCAACGCATCTGTGATCGACTTTAGAGAGAATCCCTGTTCTACTTGACATTGCTTATAAAGATGGTAGCAACCACTTACCATCAGGTGGTCTGCATGCTCGTTTGCTACTTCATTCTTATAAAAAAAAAAATGGAACATGAGTTCAAGTATAACATATATTTTTAGTAAGCCATAATTAACTGCGCAGTTTTTAATGGCAATCAATAATAATATTTACCGTCATTGTGTCATTATGCGCTGCAGTATTCTGATTCTCTATGTATACATATTTTGCTTCATTCAAATTCTTCCAAATGCCCGTTTGTTCCCACCTGAAAGAAACAAATGTAAACGTTAGACTAAAGCTACACATAGCGTCGAAACAATTGAAATCCTCACTAGCACATGAAACATTTAAGACGTATGGGAATGTGATGGGCCCTCCGGTCTATTACAGTTGTCGTGAGCGAAAGTTAATTTTATTAGGGGTAGATACACTTCTTATTTTGGAATTCGGAAGCAGACTGAGTGGTATCAATTATTCGTATCAATCCGAGGAGACGCTCGGGCCGAGCGCGTCCCGCACGGCCCGCGGTAACGTCACCCGGTGTGACAGTACAGACATACCTGTACAGTATAGACAACATACAGTAGTCCGACTGAGGCGTGTCCTTGAAATTTATACCTACCGCTGAACAGGGCGCAAGGGTTGGCACCAAAGAAATGTGAAATGATTACTTACTAGCTGGAGCACCCGTGTTTCGCTACGTGACAAATTAAATAGACTTTTACTCGCCAACCGTTGGATGACCGTGAAATAGACATGTCACTTGGTTGGGTAAAAATTCGATTTTTATATTAATCGATTTTCTCTCTTAACGAACAATCGGTTTTCCAAAAAATCGATGATTTTACAAAAAAATATGTATTTATTATCCATTTGATAAACTTATTATAAAACCTTATAAATTTGTTACAGAAAAAAACACCAATTGCAAATTGATTTGAAATATGTATTATTATTATTAATGATCTCGGCCAGCGCGTGGGGCGACACTCCGTCGCTTTGCATTCCGAAACATATTCAACGGCCGTGTAAATGACATTTGCCTGTGTGCGTGCACGGCCGTTTGTATGGAGTCGGACTACTGTATGTTATCTATATAGTGGTACCTGCGGCGGAGGTCGCGCAGCAGCCGGTAGGAGGGCAGGAAGCAGAGCACGCCGTGCGGCGCGAGGCGGGCGGCGCGCAGCAGCGTGAGGCCGAGCGCGTCCTGCACGTCGCTGCGCTGCGAGTCGCGCCACCCGAGAGCCAGCGGCGCGCCGGGACCCGCCTCCACCACGCCCACCCACACCTGACGGATCATACCATGATTTTATGCTCAATTTAATAAGTCCATTGAAGCACGGTACAATGGTTAGGAGATATCTTTACACTAAATGGAAATCGACAAAATCAGTAAATTATAAAAAAAAATACGTTGTTATTTAAATATCAAGTTATTAACTACATAGCAACTATTACGTTTACTGTAGTGAAACTAATAGACATGACATTTATGTTTGCGGATAACATTACACCATGCACTAAAATTGCGTGTGTAATGCCGAACAACACGTCTACTTGTACGCACACGTACAGCCCCCCTTGTGGCGTGTGTAGTGCCGCATAATACATTGCCTTGTATCTACTCGTACAGCCCCCCTCCCCTTGTGGCGTGTGTAGTACCGCATAATACATCGGCTTGTACGCACACGTACAGTCCCCCCCTCCCCCTTGTGGCGTGTGTAGTGCGTAGGGCGCAGTTTCTCTAAGTGACCGTGACGCACCCGGTGCGGCGGCACGACGTGCGGCACGCTGAGCGGGCGGAAGGCGGCGCCGAGCTCGGCGGCGAGCAGCGCGGCGGGCGGCAGCGTGCCCGACGCCAGCAGCACGCTGCGCGCGCCGCGCAGCGCGCCGAACACCACGCCCGCGCGCATGCACAGCACGTGCAGCGACACCGCGCACTGCGAACGTCACGTGGAGTACACTTGTTCAATTAATGCATAATCTTATAACCTAAGAGTTAGCTAAACCTGTTAATGATACGCATTATACAAAGTTAATTTCCTCTCTACATAGACAGACGACGTGACTAAAATATTGGCAATGTAATTTAAATAATTAATATAAATATCTACATATATAACATTCTCGTATCACAATTTTCGTTCCCGTACTCCTCCGAAACGGCTTGACCGATTCTCATGAAATTTTGTGAGCGTATTGAGTGGGTCTTAGAATCGGCCAACATTTATTTTTCACACCTTAGTGATAAGGATTGTCCACCCGTAACATTTTTTTTTTAATTTTAAGACATGTTTTTATTTTTTTTTTATTATATCACATTAAAAAATACATACAACCCAAAATTTTTACCCTTTTATCACCAACCCCTATTTTTTATAGCCATTTTAGTAATTTAATCATTTTTCATCCCCGGTCGATAACTGATCAATCAATCATCACACACTTACAATAAGTTAGTTATTTTTAGTCTACACTAGAAATTACTTAGAAATAATTTATGTGGCAAAACGACGTTAGCCGGATTAGCTAGTGTTAATATATTATATTGTTTATTTTATACTGTAGGATATTTCAATAAATATTAGCTTCAGTTTACTATATATATGCATACCTAAAATTATCACCATCGCCCAGGGTTGACTGGCAGAGAATGCCATAAGGCATTAACTTTACCCTTGTAACCCTTAATTTAAGGTGTTTCAAAAAAGAAAATAAATAAAAATGAAATGAAATGTCTTCATTTTGCATAGGCCTACAGTGGCACTTACAAATTGAATAAACAACCCCCAGCAAGGATTGAAAAAAGTCATGAGAAGTTTTCTAAATTACTCGAAAACGATAAAAAATAGACAAAAAGCTGTATTGAAAGTGTGTAAAGTTTAAAATTCTACATAGAAAAGGTTAAATTAAATTTTTCCTCCAGACAAACTGGAGTGTCAAATTTTGATTTCAGACCTGATTTGACTGGATTATAAGTTTTATACAATTTCATGATAAATAAAACGACAGAAAAGTGATAAATTTTGTAAATAATTAATTTACTATTTAATTATTAAGTTACTTACCTCTTTCCTTGGCTCCGATTCCTTTTTAATTAAAGCCGAGACGAAGTCTTCCATGAACTCTCCCGAATTACAGAAGAGATATCCTATATAAAAAAAAAAAATATATATATATAAACAAATAATTGCATATTAAATTTGTAAACATGGGTAGTTTAAATGTTAGTTAATGTTAATATAAAAGTTATATATGTCTTAGCAATTTATCTATATTTTATAGAATATTTGTCTATAAGTTTTTTCTGTGTTAAAAATCGCATGAAACCAAAATGATTCAGTCAAATTTAAATAATTGTAAATATATTTAGCCATACGTGTTTTTTTTTGTTCTCGAGGGGAAACTTCCAAAAGTGGTTATTTGGGATTTTTCCCGCACCAAAACCCCCCGGTAGCCTGTCCTCGGCGCTACGAAGATGACTCCGGGATCTCCAAAGGAACGCAACCGGAGTCCTCTGAGCGCGTTGCCTCATCGGACTCCGGCCAGGTGAGCGGCTGAGCCCACCGCACTGTCTGGTCTTTACGGCGGTATGCGCCACCTGGCTGGACGGTTCGGATCCCACTCTTGCCGTCCGCAACCTTGGAAACCCCTTTTAGTCGCCTCTTACGACAGGCAGTGGAGCAGAAATCTAAATTCACCATTCAGATATCTGTCTGGCCGGGGATCGAACCCGGAACCCACTGCGTGTCAGACCGGTATGATGACCGCTCCGCCACTCTGGTCATGGTGTGAGTTACTGCCATAAATTAATTAAATTATGAAAAAACACGTGTAACACCGCGGGATACGGCTAGTTTAAAATAGTTACCTAGAATGGTATCCATAGCTCCAAGGAGAGAGCATGTGGTCTGAGTTATACCAATAAGGCTTCGCGGGTCGTCATTAAACTGCTGGCACATTTGTTGGACGCATTGACTAAATTCTGAAAATAAATTATAACATAAAATAATAACATCGTTAAAAACATTAAAAAAACCGACAGCTTAAAAGCTCTTTTTGTCCAAAATGATATATATTTAATATAACGCTTATATTAGTTTTCGTCGAAATAGCCAAGTAAACGTATTATAATATTTATATTTTTAGATTGGTCTATTTAATAGCTTTCATTTGATACCCATATTGCCTTAATAGTTAAAAATCGTCCCTCCCCTCTTTTTCCTCTATATCCAGACGCCATAAAAAAAATATATAGCACTTTTATGTCTATGTTACTTTCCAAACTAAGGCGATTCTAACGATATGTCACACGTCACAATCCGTCAAGCCGTTTGGGCTGTAGCTTAAAAATTCC
>DWNE01003442.1:0-16667 GCA_018249875.1 Cecropterus toxeus | reverse complement strand
GGGGGGGCGGCAAAAACGGATTTGGCAACCTTGTTTTGTCATCAAGTTAGATATAGAGGTCGTTTTTTTTTGGTCATCAAAATTTGTATTAATGTGTGACGAGTTCAATTTCCGCCCCGGGCGGCATAAGCCCACGCTACGCAACTGGATTTATCTATATCTATACTAATATTATAAAGCAGTAGAGTTTGTTTGCTTGAACGAACTCAGGAACGACGGGTTCGAATTGATAAATTATTTTTGTATTGAATAGTAAATTTAACTTGGAACGCTTTAGGCTGTATAACATCACGATATGTTTGTTTTTAATAGATTGTTCTCTAATAAACGCGGGTGAAAATGCGTGGCACAGCTAGTATTAAAAAAACAAGCAAACGTGAGTGCAGTCCAAGTGTTAATCAGTCAGTCGAATGGTAAGTGGTCACTGGGACCTACTGGGATCCGTGATCAACCTCAAATAGAATTGAAATCCCGTTTGAGATCAATGACAAAACACGCAGTTGCTACTTCTGACAAGGTTGAAATGTCCGGTGTACCAAAGGATGCCCAACTGCCCACATGCCAAGCACTGTTGACGAGCAATTTCGAACGATTAGAAGCTTTGTGTGTGATAAAATGTCGATAGATAGGTAAGTTTACCTTACCGCAGATATATGTCTAGCGAGAAGGAGTTTTTGCGTTTCGTTTTGGTGGAAAGGTGTGGTTGCAACCCCATTTTCATATAAGGCGACCATCGTTGATCTCGGGAGTAGCAACACGTCTGCTCTTTTTATTAATATGAAGTAACAAACGAGCAAGCAGCCCACCTGCTTACAGATGTGCATGGCTGGTATTAGCCATCAGATGGACCGCTTGTTTGCTACATAAAGTTAATAGAAAAAGTTATGCTAGGCAGGGACGATTGACGTCATCTAATCCATTTTATCGTCGATCTATTAGTATAACTGTCTATTGATTCTACGAACAATTGACATTCGATTTTATTTGTCTGTAAAGACACGTGGCGCTACACCACTCATTTTTAGACAAAGTAGATTAAAGCCTAGCTTTAGTCTTTTTCGCGGGTCGTCTTACCACGACGACCTGAGTGGCCGAGCAGTCACCAAACCGGTCTGACAAACAGGGATTCCGGCTTCGATCCCCGGCTAACATTTGAAGGATGAGTTAAGATTCTGTTCTGGGTGTGGGTGTTTGTGTATATCTTTGTGTGTACATGGTACCCACGAAAAAAGAGAAAATCGTAATGTGGAGTGTAGAAAGCGTTTTTTTATATTAATGTATTTGTCTCATTCTTATCTCATGTTGGGGAGTGATGGGTTGACGAATCAGTTTTTTGTAAATACACTGTACACGCAAGACAAGCTCAATGCTGCGTCGATTACCAATTAACCTTGACTGAGCTGGCATTGCTATTTGGGCGCTTATTATAAATTTCACTGTTATGAAACGCCGCTACTGAAACGATGTATTGCCACATAATCTATGCCGATCTAGATATTTGAATAATTCACACTTCAAAGGAAATTAAAATTATATGTGAATTCGCGATAGGCTTCTTATAACAAAAAAATGGAATTAATTAGAAATGAGTCATTTATGTGCCAACATCTTGGCTTTTTTTTCGTGTATTTTGAAACAAATTCTCAATTCTTGGCTTGACTACAACGACACTAGCGCCACCAATTTATTCGTTAACATCTGTATCGTGTTGCGCTATTTTGTCCACAGACTACATAAGGATATATGGATAAACGTTCATTATTTTTCATTGGAGAAATTTGATTCAATATTTATCATTGAATATAAGTTAATATAAGAATATTTGTTCTGTGGCTACGTCTGTGGATTTTAAAATTCAATTTCACAATAATATAACATCTAAAGACATTAGTGTAGGTAATAAGCGTTATTTATTTATGAAATTATTATTAAAATCTTTTTTTTACCGTATAAAATCAATATCAAGTAGGTATTTGATCACTGTAAAGGTTACTAGAGCAACCCCTCTATATGTATAGCACTAAGCTTTAGTTATTATTTTCATAAATAAATTCGTAAATTGGCCCCATAATTGCTTAACCTCAATAAACGTATTTGCATAATAATATGTAAGGTTCGCAAGCCCTGACACACTTTCGTATATCGCATTGTTTTTTCAATAACACGATTTTTCACGAGTTTATTAGTAAATATGTTACACAAAGGTTATTTTTGTAGCTAATGTGGTCTAAATTAATAGTATTTTAAAAGTTTTTTATACTTAGTTAAGACAATACCAAATACATATATATAAATAGCATTTCCGATAGAATTGCGAGCCAAATCTACATAATAATTATTGGTATTAAGTAACTGATAGGGGACACACAGTTTTAATATATGAGTCTCCAACCATACAATTTTGTACAGAATATTGCTCCTTATACAAAAAACACAGATAAAATGCGATACTAAGAGCACTAACTGAGTGTACTAAGATCGTCTAAATATTTTTATTTTTTTAGTAGCAAACGAGCATTTTTTTATCGGACGGATACCTGATGGTAAGAGGTTCTTGCCGCTCTTGGACATCTGTAAGCTACTTCATATATAACAGGGGTTCGATCTGAAGTCGATCATAGATGGTTGCTCCTCACGAGGGCTAAGTTGGTTGACCCTATATATATCTGAGCCGGCAACCACACTCTTCCACTGAAACACAATAACTATTGGCGCTGGAAATAGTGCAGCGAACCTCCCCGGTTAAACTACACTGGTTGTACCTACCACCTTGCAAGTGGTGTGTATATCTCTTTTAAGGAAGTGGTTTAATGCCTACGTGTATGTAAATTTTGATGATCGTTTTATTTACTAAACTCTTTTAGAGGGTGACTCATTAAATCACATTTACTTTTGCGAAATAATCAAATAATTTATAACGCACGTGTAATCTTATAACAATAAAAAAGATTATGACTCATTTCGATAAGAGTATGCGTGTAAAGGAAAAAGTTTGGCAAGTGTTGCAAAAGTGAAAATTCTGAAAAGTAGCGTACGAGGGATAATAGATAATTTAATTTTTATTTTTAATTTTTATTTAATATATCTATTGTAAATAATTGAAGTAATAAACTTATTATTATAGATAATAAGCAATATAGGGTGTCCCAAAATTAACGCAAAAATTGAATTAAATAGAAAACACAGTTTTTAGTTTTTTATTTGTTACTTTTTTTATTGAAACGTAAAGTACATAGCATAGGGTTATTTAGGGAATAACAATGATTTCAAATAACACCATAAAAAGGAATCTAATGTCGTTAAATTACACGATCTAGTGGGCCAATTTTAACAGCAGCTCTATAATATAGTTACTTGCAACGCTAACTAGTGCCTATTATTTGTAGAGTTTTGCATAAAAAATGACAACTAAATGGAAAAAAGTATTTGGGGGCTAACTTTATATTAAAGAATAAAAAATCGATTATTTTTTCATAAAAACATCGATTTTAGGAAAATCGATTATTTGATTAAAATATAAAATCGATTAATATAACCTACCGCCCCAGGACATACGTAAGAAACTTCATATAGAACAGGGGTTCTATATGAAGTCCATCACAGATGCGTTGCTACTCCCGAGAACTAAGATGCTCGCCTCATATATAAGTAAGCCAGCAACCACACCTAACTTCCTTGGGGTCTTTCCGATGAAGGCTTAGAGGCCCTTAAGGTCAAAGCCAACCTCCTCTCCGGTGGTGTTTAGTGGGTATACTTAGGTCCCTTTTTAAGTCATGTGAGTCCCACATAACCAGTGCGAACGGCCACATTGGTATGCGTAATGCATTCATCACCGCCCTTACGTAAGAGGGTCGCCCTTTTCCAAAGGCTTCTGGGCACAAAAAACCCCACACACACCTAACTTGTGTTCTTATTTAAGCTACGACGTAAAATCACTAGCGTCATTCAGAAAGGAAAACAGCGCCATCTAGTTGTGCCACCCACAACTGCTATTTCATCGAGTTTTAAATCACGAGTCTAAAGAAGTTTCAATAAGAAATATGGTATATACTCGTAAAAACAGGCATTTTACGAAGACGGTTATCATGAACTTTTTGCATAGCATTAAACCTGTCTACGGTGTCAGGGGCAGTAACTATTCAGCCTTAAAACTATTAAGTTTAAACTTTATCATTATACATTTTATAGCCAATGCAATCTTGAATGTTTAAAACCTAGTTAATGTAACTTCCTGTAAGGCCTGCGTAAAGTAAATCAAGATACAGTATTAATGTCCCTTTGTTTTCTACACTCATAGCATTTCATTAGGATAATCTCATTTGTCGTGTTCTACACTCATAGCCTCACACTAGGATTTTCTCCTGTGTCGTGGGTGTCATAGACACACAAAGACGAATACACAAACACAGAGCTCCGGAACGGAAATCTAAGTTCTGTCTAATTTTTGTTAGGCCGGGGATCGAACCCGGAACCCACTGCTTGTCAGACCGGCGTGGTGACCGTGGTGATACGGGTCGTTGTCCTTGCTGGGTACGGGTCTCTTAGAATGAGAAAGATTAAAATAGCTCGCCGGGGATTGTTAGACTTCATACTCATTATGTAGAATAGGCGGTAGACTTTGTGGTTCCACTTCCGTAACATTACCACTACACCTATTTCTACCCAAAGCAGCGATAACCACTTCTATATTTTTTAACCGACTTCCAAAAAAGAGGAAGTACTCAAGTCGTGTGTATTTTTTTTTCGTTTGAAGGCTATGGTAAAGGACATACTTATATCAGGTGTATTAAATTGGTCCTCAGGGGTATCGACTATGTAGATCAATATATATAATAATAGAATATAGTAATCTCTTGTACTCTCACAGGAGTCTACGGGCGGCAATGATTGCTTATCATTAGACGTACTGCGAGCTCGTTTGCTATTTATATAAATGAATTGATTCACAAGTTATGTAATTTTCATTTCGTTTTTGTCTATCTACATCAGCTTTATGTTGCATCATGTCAGAATTATCTACATCAAGTTGATATTGCATCATATGATCATGATTTGATACCATACTAAGGCTAAAATATTGCCGACTCCATATATAGATTACGGATTGTAAATTTTATTTGGGCGTGGGACCCTAGAAGAGCATATTTTTTGACGGAACCCTAGCTCGCTATTTCAAAAGTGTTTACCAATGTAACTAAATGTACTTTGAATGTTACATATTACGACTTGAAGAAAGTTTTACTGGTGATAGAACCAAAGTAGTTCAACCGACGCAGTTCTTGCGTTTCGGTGAAAGAGTGTGGTTGCCGGCTCACTTATATTGAGGCGACCATCTTAGTCCTCGGGAATAGCAACGCATCTGTGATCGAATTCAGATAGAACCTTAGTTCCTATGAAGTTGCTTACACATGTTTATGGGCAACAGGAACCATGGCTACTTCATATAAAAAATGTAATCAATAGAACTTAAAAACGATTTATTGCAAGGAATGATTTTTTAACATATTTTGTAGTAACAGTATAGCGTTAAATAAATAAAAACATAAAAAACACGCTTTCTACACTCACAGCCCCATAATAGGGTTTTCTCCTGGATCGTGGGTGCCATGGACACACAAAGACGAATACACAAACACCCAGACCCAGAACAGAAATTTAAACACATCATTTAAATTTCTGTCTGGCCGGGAATCAAACCCGGGACTCATTACGCGTCAGACCGGTATGGTGACCGCTAGGCCATGCGGGTCGTCTAATAAGTAAATAGTAGTTTAAATCTCCGACAGAGCGTGAAACCCCTGTGAATCTTCTAGGGATCCACACGTTTCCGCGGACTACCATTTAGGAATCGTTGATATAGATCATCTAAATAATTTCGTTTATGATACTTGTGACCTTGCATAGCACTGATTACATCCAGGAAATCTTCTATCTACAAATTTTTACACGTATGCACAACCAAATATGATAAAACCATTTCAGGGAAGCTCTTTCTGCGGCAATGGGCTTCTGATTATTGCCACTTCAGAAGGTCTTGTCTCTGTAAACAGGATTTATAGCGAAGGAGACCGGAAACCCATTGAACTGTAACTTACGACATTAGTATTATCAACACCCACACAGATGATGCACCCTCGATACTAATGTGTTCAGTTGATATATGTTATTATGATATACAGGTAAAGTATAACTTTCAACACACATTCACTTCCTTATTCATTGGCATTTACCCACGAGGTCGTAAGGAAAACGTATTACGCAGATGATTCAGCGCGTATACCGGAGCGCGATGTAAACAACACTGTTTATATTGAAATGGTATTCTCATTTTTGCTTACCTTTCCTGTTTCCTTGTTTACATAAATATGATATATCATTTGCGAGGTCTTAGGAGTGTCTAAGTGCTGTTTGTTCGCATTTACTCAGATATGATATATCACATTTTGCGAGGTCTTAGGAGCGCTGCGAGTCTAAGTGCTACTGGTTCGCGTGTACTCCAGCTCATTTGGTACCAATTGTGACGCTTAGAAGGGTACAAATTGTTTAAATATACCAAGTGTGAAACGCTTCCTAAGATAGGAACAAGCTGTTCAACGATACAGCTTCAGTTTGTCAAACTATTCAATTATCGTTACGCTACACCACGCCTCATTTGATCGATGCATTTTTTTCTATTATTTTAATACTGCTTCATTTTAATAGGATGTACTTTACAAAACACTGATATTAAATTGAATAGAAAGGGAAAATTTGAAATCTAGAGGCTATCAGCGCAAAAGTGTGTTTTTTAAAGGGTTACATCTGATTACCTCCAACAGTGCACTTATGAGTGGTTAATGGATTATTTATTACATATTTTGTATTTTACACCAAAACTGCTATTATAAAAAATTGTGGCTTACACCACTTTTGCGCTGATAGCCTCATTTATTTTTATGATTCGTTATTATTGTGATCATATTCCTAATAATATTATGCCGTCTATTTTATTTAAGACGCAATTCATCTGTAAATATAATAGTTTTCCTCTAAAATTCCAAACACTTGGCAATCGTTGATTGGCAGATAACTCTTAACTAAATTGTTTGGTCTTACAAATATGAGTCAGAGGAAAATATCTTGCCTAAACATACTTATAGGTATATACATATATTTGACTATTACGAACTCAATATCTAATGATAAATGGTAAATAAAAAATATTATTTCAAAGTAAAATGTAATGATGATGGTATGTGGCCACTACCGCCCATGAACATCCGTAGAAACCCCAGATAACGTTAGAGTCTTACTGAGGTTGGCCACAGAAATGTTACTTCCCTTGAGGATTAAGTTGGAACGACCCGGATAATTATGTCTTCCGTGCTCCCTTAAACAAGAACAGCAAAGCTTAAGTCCTCTGAAATTAAACCACATAGGGCACATACGGTATGCCCAGATAAATCTGAAAAACTATTCATCGGTAAATAGTATTAGGATGGAGCCTAACATTTTTGGATATTAATGCAGATAAAGTCGTATTACATATGTATGTTGATGATGTGGCTACGATAGTCACATTATCAACATAGTTATATAATACGACTGTAATTAGTCAAACAGATGTTACAAACAAACATGTATGATTATAATAGTGTACCAATTTTATTATTACTCGCAGTCCTAAGTATTGTTAAACAGTTTGACGATCAATTGAGCCGGCAGAAAAAGTAAAATGAAAAAAAAAAAACAAAAAATTAAAACAGAATTTTACTAATTACTAGTCGAAAATATTATTCAAGGTAAATAATTATCTCGTTCCAGGTGGTAGAACTAGTGTAGTTCGACCGGGGAGGTACCACTGCCACACCTATTTCTAGCGTGAAAGATTTCTTGCGTTTCGTTGGAAGGCGAACCTCTCAGTCCTCGAGAGTAGCAAGGCATCTGTGATCGACTTCAGATAGAACCGCTGTTCTATATGAAGTTGCTTACAACAGATGTCCATGGGCGGCAATAACCACTTACCATAAGGGGGACTGCCTGCTCGTTTGCTACTTCAATCTTATAAAAAAGTATGTATTTTTCAGAAGCCGATTTTAAGTGTCTCATTTACTGCGATGTAAGTTACGATAAGTCTCATGATAATATATCTACTTGGTAGCTTACTCATTGTGACGCAAATAAAAGGCATTATGACATTTTTGCTACACGCGTAGAGGGTAATGTTTTTCGAGTGTATGAAGGTATGTATGTTTGTTTGTGTGTATGTCCATTTATTGTAGTTTGGCACGCTACAGCCCAAACGGCTTGACGGATTGTGCCGTATGACATATTAAAATCGCTATTTGCATAGTGACATAGGCTATATAATTCATAAAAATAGCGTCTGGAAATAGAGGAAAAAGGGAGGGGAGGGACATCTTTTTTACTATTGCAACTATATGGATATCAATGAAAGCTAGTAAATAGACATATCTAAGCATAAGGCAAAAAACTCAAGAGACGACTTGTTGCCCGTACCATCGTTGCGTACCCTGCGGTACCCTCCCTTTACCAGCCCCGAATCTTCAATTGTTTTAGGCGGGGCTTAAAATTAAATATGGCGCCCCTGCCCACTTGGATTTGTATTTATAATCTTAATCATTTCAGCCATCAAATGTCCAATAATTGGCGGTAATTCAAAACCTGTACGTGTCAACGTGTACGGTCAAAATTAAATCAATGATGAGGTGTGCATTCGTGTGCAACCTTTGATTTTGCCGCCTTCTGAACTTGGCGCCCGGGGTATTGGCCCCGGCTTGCCGGCTCCCTAGATTCAGGGCTGCCCTTAACAAAACTATGCTTCTGTAATAAAATGTGAAAACTGCACACCTTTGTGTTTGACGACCCGCGTGGGCGAGCGGTCACCATACCGGTCTGACGCGCAGTGGGTCCCGGGTTCGATTCCCAGCCAGACGGAAATATGAATGATGAGTTTAGATTTCTGTTCTGGGTCTGGGTGTTTGTGTATTCGTCTTTGTGTGTCCATGGCACCCACGACACAGGAGAAAATCCTAGTGTGGGGCTATGAGTGTAGAAAGCGTGTTTTAGGCGTGTTTTGTGTAACACTGGAGATATGAGAAAAGTACGTAGGTACGTACGCAATAAACATAAACAGCTGATACACTTGATAAGGAGTGATTGGCTATCGATAGCGTTACTCATTCTTTAAGCTGGCGCCTCTCGCTTGACTCATGGTACATGGGACTTCCGCATACGATTTCCACAATGACAGCAACATCTGAGTAATCTTCAATTTTCATGAATAATGAAAATTGATGATTGGCGTGGCAAAATATTTCTTATGATAAGTATGCAAGTAACAAACGATACCTACTTCAATTCAAATGAAGGTAAGTGGTAAATGACACCCCTCAACATGATACCTCTAAAAGTCCTTCAGTGCAACACATTTGTGGCCAAGTTGGAACTCCTCGAATTGATGGCTTTTTACACTCGTAGCCCCACACTAGGATTTATCACGATAAATCTAAGTGTGGGGCTATGTATGACACAGGCGTCGCAGGTATGATAGACACACAAAGACGAATACACAAACACCCAGACCCAGAACAGAATCTAAACTCGTCATTCAGATGTCTGTCTGGCCGGGGATCGAATCCGGAACCCATCGCGTGCTAGACCAGTATGGAGACCGCTCCGCCACGCGGATCGTCATTATGATAACAATGATGATTACGACTAGTACGTATCCCTTACTACTTCGCTGCATGTGGCAAAGTAAGGACCTACTAAGTTCGATGCTGGGGCAAAGCTGTCATACTTAATCCTACTTTGTAACTGCTTTAATTTAAAAAAAATTAAAGTGTTCTTTGTCCTTGGGGGTAACAACTTGTCCGCTGGCGGCAGCAAACAGGACTCTAATAGGGTTTAAGGGTCTTTAGGGTTGATAACGAATTACTTTACGCAGTTCGGTCCCCGCAGAAAGTCATTAAAGGTATGAATGTCAACATCAGTCTGGGTTGGACGGTAAATTAATATAATTATGTATTTTGTCCAAAATATAGCAATAAAATTAATATTAATTTTATTTTAAGACCATGAACGATTATTCGTGAATTGTACGTGGGTATATTCTTAAATATTTTAATTCGCTATGGAAATTTAAAAATTCATAGGAAGTCACGTGAAAACAAATGAATCATACGTTTTCGTGATATTTTGCGTCAACTTATCGGTGGGTACACACAGGTTCAAATAAACATGAGGGGAATATTTCAAATTAGCATACGTGTATCATTAGTGATAACACTGATTCATATGTGCCAACCCGACGCTATGATAAGAGAATAATTTCGATGATATATATAACTTTACAAGATTTTTTTCACATTATTATAAAGTAAATTAATATTATTCTAGAGTTTCAAAGACAAATGAAAAGAACGGGTGAGAAAGGCAAACTTTCATGGGTACCCTACCCATGAAAGTTTGCCTTTCGGTTTTGCGGAAAATATAATATTAATAAACATAAACAAATACTTATCAATTCCGATATTGATTTGTCATTATCAATCATTTATTCCGACAGCAAAACACCACAATCTTAAAACCTTGTAAATAAATTAAATATAAATTAGAATATTTAAACCGACAGAATTTTCATGTAACACGTCGAATGGAAACCTAGATAAGATGGACAGAATGATTAGTTCCCTGCTTATATAATATTAATTAAATCAAAATCATTAATTGCTTTCAACTCTTGATAGAGTAACATGGATTTGAATAAAATAAAAAATGAAAAATGAAATGTTGCAAGTCAGCCTATGTCTTGCAATTTTTTTGGAAACATATGCGCTATTTTGAGAAGACATCCACGAATATTAGTTTGCTACAAACCTATCTAGTATCATGTATGTAACAGTATTATAATATGGTGTACATACCGTATAAACTAGATCAGTAATCCTACGCTACAAGAATTTGCAAAAATAACACAAAGATATACATAAGTAGATACCACACTCAAACTAAATAGCTCAACGCGAAGCAAACAAGCATTATCATTATCAAAATCACTGTCCCCAAAAGCAGTGATATCAAATAAATATTTATCATGTTAGCGCAAAACGTGTCACTTATCTGGTGCGTACGTGAGCGACTGTATGCTAATTTTCCTCACGTGCTACCTGCTCCCAACGACATTACAGTGTTTCCGCGATAACCTCTCCCAGTGATTTCCAAAGTGGTGGGTGGACACCCTGGGGTCCATGGGAAACTCGATCGGAGTCTACGTAGGCGTGAATAAAACTGGAAATATGTAGCAAGGAGGGGGTCCACTGAAACCAGAAAAAAATTTAAAGGGTCTACAAGAAAAAATTGTTTGAGAACCTCTGGCCTATACCTATATATATTATTTTTATACCTTATATATTAAGCATTTGTCAAAACGTTTAATAGAGTCAATGAATTATCAGAATGATTTGCAACACGCTTGCTATTCAACGAGGTAATGCTGCCAGCATTCGGGAAACGCCTCCTCAGGAAAGCAATTTGGATGCAGCTTTTTATATTTAATTTGGTATATTTTTTACATTTAAGTTAATATTTTTATGTATATAAGAGTTAAATTAGCTGGTTAATGTTTTGTAACTTTCAACTTAATAAATGATTATTACTTATTTATATTATCTCCTATCTATAAGTAAATGTTAAGCGCTGACGACGCTGACGTGTTCTAGATAGTCCTCATGAATAAAGCATCCGTGGTCGACCTTAGTTAAAACTACAATCCTATTTGGAGATTTTGGGGTTTATGAAGACGTCTATGAACGGTAGTTCCCACTTATAAAACAAAGGTTTTATCGGAGTGCATAGTTGCATACTCCTTACACGACAGAAGTGGGTAGATAAGATTGTAGTGGCATTAATTACCGTTTGGAGTCGTCAAAAAGATAAGTTGATCCTCCCCCGTCCCCTCCCCCTTTCCCCTAGAATTAAAACAACACGTGCCATATAAATCAATTACCCTGTAGGTCAACGACTGGCGACATCTTTGAAAAGAAATCTATGTCCAGTCTAGTGATTTTCAATACAGTGATGGTTGCACGGAACACATAAAAGTTATTGGTTGCCATTATTGTTAACCAATGTGCTTTCATGTTGTTGTGATACGTAACATTTCTACGTTAATTAGGGTTTCTGCTTGAGAATTCTCGAGAAATTTATCCTTATTTGAGATAAGATAAAAAAATTCAACGACTCGAGAGCTCGTGAAGTACATACCATACGATGTAGGCTTAATAGTTATCGACGAAACGTTTTTTTGTTGTCGGAAAACATTGCAGTAAAATAAGAAAGCAACTAAGAATTTACCATTTAATTTAATTGATAATTTATCAATCTAAATAGAAGTAGAGCAAAAAATTGTAAATAAACATTTTGTTTTAACAAAGTTTTAAAATTCTCGAATCACTTGAGAAACTTGAGAAATCTAGTTGGAGAGTTCTCGTGCCTTGAGAAATAAAAACGTCGAGAAACCAGAAACCTTAACGTTAATGTATGCTAATTTTCTACACGTGTAGTCAGATATTTCCGTCTACGGCGTCATGGAGTTCCGCATTATCGTATCCGGTATTTGTATTAATTTTAATCTTACCAATATAATAATTATATGTGAAAGTTTTTGTTGGGATTTTGTTGAAATTTGGCACTATCTGGGTTTATGGCTCGGATAAACACTTGTAATGCAAACATGCCCCATGTATAGTCAAATGTCAGGCAACATACTGGAGCTAGCTTTTTATTGCCCGTGTAATAAACAAGTTGGTTAAAAAGATACAAAGTACCTATTACAAAAAAAAAAAACAAGCCCGCTGAGTTTCTTGCCGAATCTTCTCAGTTGAGGTCATCTTCCGACCCGGTGGTAGTGTATGAAAAAATATTTCAAACGACAATTTGTAAGTGCCCCCGTAGGCTTATACAAAATAAATAAATACAAGACATAATTATCATTATAGTAGCAAATGTTTCTGAACTCGAACTATACGGAAGGATCAAAATTTTGGGCCGAGATTCAGTAAAAAAAACTACGTTCTTGTAGTTACGCTAATAACGACGTAGTTTCCCGACCGATATCGGATGGGTAAGTGGAAACTCTCCAAGTGTTTGTTTATTACTCGTTTTGTTTTTGCTGATGTAAACAGTTCGTGATACGAAACGTGATCGATCCTCTTTGTTAATTGTTTGCTTTATCGAGTTTTCTGTCGCTTGGAAACGTGATTTCTTAGGTGTTAATTGTTCTCGACATTATGCGGATGTGGTTTGTAGGTACTTGTTTAATTAATTAGCAATATTAAAATAGCATGAAGTGTTAAAATGTTCTCTGTAGGTAAATATTTCGCAAGTACGCTCTACAAATCGTGCTTTTTTATATTAAAATACGATGGTATCATTTAATATTATACATTTCTAATATTTTTTTGTGTTTTAGTTTCCGTATACAATTCTTATTTAGTTTAGCATGATAATAATGTCAAGCACATATTTGATAGGTACGGCAAGGTTCGCAAAATTTTATAATGAATATCCTTAAAGATAATGAAATGCAAACTGGATTATATAGGTATAAAACCGCTATAAACCGTACAAACCTCAATTTTATAAAAGTAAATATACTTTACATTTATAACATGCGAGCATACAGTCTAACTGATAGGCAGCGGTAAAACCCATTTTCATACAGAATAGGGTTTGAACCTGAAGCCGATTATAGTTGCGTTGCCACTAGAGTTGCCAACATTTCGTTGAAAAAATATAGCATTTTGTAGAGAACAAATTACACGTAGACTAAAATATACAATTAATTTTTATATATTTATTGTATTTGTATTGTTTGAAGTTTGGTTCATTAAAAGTATGTAATTACGTGTTCAAAATTGTTAGATTTCGGTGTCGAAAATACTAGTACTTACTGTAGCGTTATTTTTTCAATAGAATATAGTACGCAAACCCGTGATATAGTACATTACTATATATTATAGTATGGTTGGCAACCCTAGTTGCCACCCCTCAGGACTAAAATGGGCGATCATTTTAGTCCTGAGGGGTGGCAACTATTCTATTATAATTTAGCTAGCAACTATAGGTACCGTTCCAATGAACCTGTCCACTCTCCTCACCGGAAAAAGCACTATTAGTTCCATATTTTAAATATTATTGAGTATAATAAGTAACATTGTTAAAAAATATACACAAAATACCGTACTGCTTGCTATGACTTTTGTATTCATAATGATTATGATTATTTCATTTCACATACATACAAACAAACAATGTATGTATGTTAAATTAAATAATACTTACATACGCCCAAAACATTACCCTCTTGACGCAGTCGAGTAAAAACCGGTCAAGGGTGAGTATCTAGCTGATGATGATAAGTGTGACATAATCATTCTTATTTCTTATTCCTATTTGTATATGGCATGCTTCTTTGTTACTTCGGTATAATTTAATTCATATCTATAAAAGGTATAGTACATTATGTACAAGATAATAAATTCAAATGTTTATCTTCCTTATATGAATATAAAGTAACTATATGACGCTATCAAAATAGATTAAGATACTCAAGGAATTTAGTACAAAGAGAGCGATAATTCTTTGTGTATGAAAATTTCACTTGTTCTGAATTAAATATAGGTATATACTTATTTCTGCCGACGTAATAGAAAATTCTGTATTTCCAAGATGATAGTTTTGAGATAAATGTATTTAATTATTTTATCATAATCTCGTAGTCTTTCATAGTTCTCGGGAATACCAACGCATCTGCGATTCACTTCAGATAGAACGTCTGTTCAATATGAAGTTAATTGCAGCTGATAAATAATACTTTCTACACTCATAGTGTCACTAAGTTTCATGGCTGTCAAGACATATAAGATTAAAAGCGACCAAACAACCAGAATCAGAATAAATCTTAATTCATGAATTACTTCTTTGCCAAGCACAGAATCGTTCCCAGGATTCTTCATGGTTGGGCTACAATCACTAAGCCAGATGGCCTAGTGATTTTAGCCCAAGTTAGGTTGTTAAATAAAATAGCTAGTTTTAGTACTAAGTTAAAATCTTTAGCGCCGTAGGTAACCAATGACCCACTGCCCTCCTTACTGAACACGAAATCTTCGCCAATCTTTGGCTGGGTGGCCGGATTAGGCCATAATTAGGTGTTTGTTAGGTCATTAGTGAATGTTTGTTAGCGGATAAATTACTCGTTTTAATCAATAATGTATAAAAAGTATATTTAGGTACTTGAGTACTTTTGTCAAGGTGATCTGCGAAGGATTTTGCTATGCATACGCTCTTAATTGTTTACCTCTATAAAATTAAATATCTTCCTACAGAAATTAAATCAGATTAATTAACAACCTGAAAATATGTATGCCGTAATTGATAATGTATTCGTTTAAAATTATTATATTTTAAACATAAGTAATAATATTTAATTTAAATCTTAAAAGAAATAGATAACTCTTGCCTAATTAATAGCAGACTGCATTTATGAACGACAGAACTGTAAATGCTGATGGGCAGTAAATACCAGCTTTCGAATATTATGTATTTTAGGTAGTACCTAGACGGATTATAATACTCTCAGCTAGTAATTCAAATTTATTCAAACTCGAAAACTATAGGTCTATACGACCAAGGAAATTGGGACATTTTTGAAACATGTAGCGCCATCTGTTAGAAATATGCGCAAGCTTACGAATATAGTATAATTCTAAAGAGAACGAATAAACTGTATACTTCATTTAAATTTATTTTCATAATAATTATGTGTATATCGTGTGTATTGATTATTTATTAGTGTCGATGCTCGGTATTTCAAAATTGTCTGTTATGACCAGAATCCAGGTATTCATGCCAAGCTATAATCATTTAAAAAGTTATAGAGTTTGTTTATTATTCGTATACATTCTATTATCTATGCGACTTGACAATCATGGCGAGCACGTCGAGGTCTGTTTTTCTGATTTATTTTTATTGCTGTTTCGTTTCTATTGCAGTTAATTGTTAGTTGTTCAGCCGAATAATGTTATTAAGTGATATTGTTTTACGTAAGTTGGTAATATGGTGAATTAAGTGATGCGGTCTCGCGGTGGCCCGATTGATTTCTACTGGGAAGTTTTGATTCACTTTCCTTTGTGGTTTTAGATCGGAGGCGAATAAAGTGGTGTGCTATGCTCACCCCGACGCGCCGCTTATCGAGGACTACAGGGCTGGGGACATGATATGTTCTGAATGCGGTCTCGTGGTCGGCGACAGGTATTTGAAGTATATCGATACAGCACAATTTGCGAAACATTGGACGCTAAGCAGGTCGAAGGCTGAACGTCTTGCAACTGTCTTGTAACATAATAAACTTGACGTTTCGTCGATTTCCATTCTGTGACCAATATTACTGTGTAAGAGCAGTAGAATTTCATATAAACTAAGAGTTAATTGTATTACCAATAACTCTTACTCTCAATACGCCTTAAAGGCGTATAATATTAATAACATATCCCCTTATTACGTTTACTAAAAAACGTTTACGTTTCTGTGTGGAAATTCATGGACAGCAGCTAGGTAAAAATACTTTTTCACTATGAAATTTAATATATTTATAATTTATGTAT